>MU721455.1:53573-89882 GCA_026770625.1 Nicotiana glauca | reverse complement strand
GGGGGGGGGAGGGGGATAAGTTAGTATATTTCAATTAAAAGACAAAACAATTTAATAAAAAGAAGTAAAACAAATAAAAAATTAGCTTAAACTCAAGTGGTAGGCGGAACGGTACAAGTGCGGTCTAAGTGCGGCTGCACTTGTGAAACAGAATACTTTGCCATATGCGTGGTCGGAGCACGGCCGCGCTCCTGGGCGGAAACCTAAGGCAGAATACATTGCAATACGTGCGGTCTAAGCGCGGTTCATGCGCGGCCGCGCACCTGGGCTTCGAGATTTCTCAAATTTTTACCTCTCTCTTCAGCGTCGGATAGACTTATTACTTACCCAATTTCACCTCCACTTGTTAGTACTTACAAAAGTCAAAATAACAAATTCTAACTACACTAAAATCACTACGCATTGAGTTGCCTCCCAACCAGCGCCTTATTTAATATCGTGGCACGACAAATACAATAAATCAATGGGTTGCCTCACATGAAGTGCCTAATTTAATGTCGTGGCATGACGCAGATAAGCACAATTAAGGTACACTCAACTTTGGAAGCTCGATTAAATGGGTCACTAACACTTTATTTGCTTCCTCCATGCACATATAATGTTTCAGTCAATTCCCATTGACTCTAAATGTGCGAGTCATTACTCGCAGCAAATTCTATTACTCCGGTGGGGTGAACTTCAACCACACAAAATGGTCCTGACCATCGTGATTTCAATTTGCCCGAAAACAACCTCAGATGCAAATTTTATAGAAATACCGTATCTCCGGGTTTAAAACTCCGCTTAATAATATTCCTATTATGTATCATTTTCATTCTCTCCTTGTACAATCTTGTACTCTCAAAATCATGATATCTGAACTCATCCAGCTCATGCAATTCTGTTACTCTGCTTGTTCTGGTTGCTTCACTATCAAGATTCAACTGTCTCAGTGCCCACCAAGCTCTATGTTCCAACTCTATGGGTAAATGACATGCCTTCCCAAACACAAATTTGTATGGCGACATGCCAATTGGAGTTTCGAAAGCGGTTCGATATGCCCACAGTGCATCATCTAACTTTCTTGCCCAATCTGTTCTAGTTGCATTCATAGTTTTTGTCACCACACTATTTATTTCTCTATTTGAGACTTCCACTTGCCCATTTGTTCGTGGATGATATGGTGTGGCCACATTGTGTCGTACATCATACTTCTCCAACAACTTAGTAAAGGCTCTATTGCAAAAGTGAGTGCCTCTGTCACTGATGAATGCCCTTGGGGTGGCAAATTGGGCGACAATTTTCTTTCTTAGAAAACCAATTACCCCATTTGCATCATTTGTAGGGATAGCTACAGCTTCTACCTATTTGGACACGTAGTCCACAGCGACGAATATGTACTTGTTGCCATATGAGCTGACGAACGGCCCCATGTTGTTGATCCCCCATACATCAAATACTTCTACTTCCTGAATAGGGTTCATGGGCATCTTATGTCCGCGGGAAATGTTCCTCGTTTGTTGGCATTTATCACAGCCCTTTATCCATAGATGTGCATCTTTGAACAGTGTTGGCCGATAGAACCCAGACTCCAAGACTTTTGCAGCTATCCTCACTCTCCCGAAGTGCCCACCATATAGTGATGCATAACAAGCCTGTAAAATAGAAGACTAGTCTATCTCGAGGATACATCTCCAGATCATGTTATCAACACAAATCCTGAACAGATATGGCTCATCCCAATAATATATACGACAATCACGAAAGAACTTTTTCTTTTGAATAAAAGAAAGGTCATAATGAACAATAGTACTCGCCAGGTAGTTTGCAATGCCTGCATACCATGGCGCTTCCTCGAGACTCATTTTTAGTAGTTGTTAATCTGAAAAAGTTTCCAGAATCTCTTCTACCTCAACCTTCTTTTCAACTTCTTTCAGCCTGGATAAATGGTCAGCTACTTGGTTCTCTGTTCACTTTTAGTCACGGATCTCTAAATCAAATTCTTGTAGCAGTAGCACCCATCAAATCAGGCACAGTTTTGACTCCTTCTTTTCAATTAAGTACTTGAGAGCAGCATGGTCAGTATAAACAATTACCTTTGAGCCTATCAGGTAAGACCTGAACTTATCAAATGCGAACACCACTACCAGGATCTCTTTTTCGGTCACAATGTAATTTATCTGGGCTCCACTCAACGTCCTACTTTTGTAGTATATTAGATGCATGATTTTATCTTTTCGTTGACCAAGCTCTGCTCGCACAGCATAGTCACTAGCATCACACATCAGCTCAAACGATTGCTCCCAGTTAGGGGCTACTATGATAGGTGTTGTCACCAGTCTCTTCTTTAATTCCTCAAAAGCTACCCTGCAGTCATCAGAAAAAACACAAAAGGGTGATTTTTTTCAAGAAATTTACACAAGGGGTTAGCAATTTTGGAAAAGTCTTTTATAAATCTCCTATAGAAACCGGCGTGCCCAAGAAAACTTCAGATTGCTTTGACTGAGGTGGGTGGTGAAAGCTTTTCTATTACATCAACTTTTGCCGATCCATCTAAATTCCTTTACTTGACACTAGGTGCCCCAAGACTATACCTTCTTGTACTATGAAATGGTATTTTTCCCAATTTAGTACCAGATTAGTCTCTATACACCTTTTCAAAACCCGTCTCAAGTTCACAAGGCAATCATCAAATGAATTCCCCACCACAGAGAATTCATCCATAAAAACCTCCATTATCTCCTCTACCATATCTATGAAGATGGCCATCATGCACCTCTGGAATGTGGCGGGTGCATTGCATAGACCAAATAGCATTTGCCGAAAAGCATAGATTACAGAAGGGCGGGTGAACGATATTTTCTATCTATCCTCTGGGGCAATGGAAATCTAATTATACCCTGAGTACCCATCCAAGAAGCAAAAGTGATACCTTTCTGCAAATCTATCTAGCATCTGATCAATGAATGGCAGTGGGAAGTTGTCCTTCCTGGTGGCGAAGTTCAGTTCTTGTAGTCCATACAGATTAACCATCCTTTGAATGTTCATGTAGAGATCAACTCATTCTTCTCATTTTTCACTATTGTCATCCCTCCATTTTTCGATATACACTGTACTGGGCTAACCCAGTTTCTGTTAGAGATGGGGAATATGATACTTGCATCTAACCATTTAATCACTTCCTTTTTCACCACTTCTTTCATATTGGGGTTCAGCCTTCTTTGATGTTCTCTCAAAGGCTTGTGTCCATCTTCCAGCAGAATCTTATGCATATAGAAGGTCGGGTTGATCCCCTTAATGTCTGCAATGGTCCACCCAATTGCAGTCTTGTAATCAGTTAGTACCTGCAAAAGCTATTCTGCATGCATATCTAACAAACTGGATGGCATAATAATAGGTAAAGTTGAGTCAGGTTCTAAGAATGTATACCTGATGAGATGGCAATGGCTTCAGTTCCGACTTTGGTGGCTCTTCTATTGACAGCTTAGCTGGAGAAGTTTTTCTTTCCTCCAAGTGCAAAGGCTCAAATTCCAACTCCCTTTTTCCAAAAACCTTGGCCTTCAAGATAAAGTACCAAGTCTTCACCATTAGCTTCATCTAAGTTCATGAGACAAGCTACTAGAGGGTCTTTAAGGTTCATTGATGTATCGTCCTCCTCCAAAATTACATCCACCGCATCTATTATAGAGCAATTGGCAAATTTACTGGGTCTGCGCTTATATTTCTGCATGTTGAATGTTATCTCTTCATCGTTCAATCTCATTTTGAGCTCTCCAATTTCACAATCAATAAGAGCTCTTCCAGTAGCCAAGAATGGTCTTCCCAAAATTATGGGAATTTCCTCGTCAACTTGACAGTCAAGGATGAAAAAATATACTGAAAACACAAACTTCCCAACCTGCACCAATACATCATCTAGAATCCCGGAGGGCCTTTTCACAGTTCGGTCAGCCAGTTGTAGTAGCATAGACGTGGGTCTAGCTCTTCCAATGCCTAGACTTTTGTAGATAGCTAGGGCCATAAGGTTTATGCTTGCTCCCTGATCACATAGTGCCTCAGCAAATGCAAAGTTTCCTATTGTGCAAGGGATTGTGAAACTCCCTGGGTCAGACAGCTTCTCAGCTATGTGTCTCGTCACAACAACACTGCAGGTCTGAGTTAATGTAACCGTGGCCAAGTCTTGGAAGTCAAACTTGTGGGACATCAAATCTTTCATCATCTTTGCATACCCAGGCATTTCCTTTAAAGCATCAATAAATGTAATGTTTACTTGAATCTGCTTTAACATCTCCAAGAATTTCTTGTACTGCTTATCTTTTTTATACTTAGCCAATCTTTATGGGAATGGTGCCGGAGGTCGCTTCTTCTGTGTAATTTAGTTTTTCTCTTATTCAGGCACTGCTTCTACTGTCGTTTTCGGTGTAACTTCAGCCTCTTTTTCAACTACATCTTCCTTGTTAGCATTTTCTTGCACATCCTGTACCGTCACCTCAATTAAAACTACAGAATCATCTATCTCAATGGGTATTGGCACCAGTGTGTCAGTCGGCCTGCTTTCACGAGCAATTTCTTGCTCCAAATCTAAGTCCCTTTCGAAGACTCACTGCCATCAGCTGTTTTGGGCCCTGCTCTTTTGGATTGATTTGGTTGTCTGCAGGTAACATCCCATAAGGACGATTATTTAGGTCCATGGAAATCTATGTCGATCTTAATATTTTTTATTGTTGACTTATGTGAGTCTACTCTGTCAGCTAGCTTTCCAGTAGACCCAATCACTTGTTGTATCATACCCTCGAGTTTAGTAAACCCATCATCATGTCTCACAATCTGTTGTTGTGGAGGTTATTGATAACCCTGCTGCTGATTTTATTCGTTTTACCCTTTTTGGCTTTGGAAAGGCACCATTTTCCCCTGTGGTCGCATAGCCCCATGATTATTGTTGTTATTGTACTGCTGCTGAGCTGGTCTGTATTCCTGATTTTGCTGACCCCAATTCTGACCACCTAGTCTCGGTCCCCCGTAGTTGGCCACATAATTCATGTTCTCTTGACATTGTTGATTCTCACCTTCAGCACTCCATGAGCAGACATATGGCTGATTAAAGCATGATGTGCACAGACTCCATTAGTTGCATCAACTATGTGTATCTGCTGCTTCGGCTTGATTCTTCCACCTTTTTGGTGAGGATGCTCATTTGTGTCATCAATGTAGCCATATTTTCAGCTATGGAGTTAGCTGGGTCTAGAGCCACTGAGTGAACCATAAGAGTGATTGGAACATTTCTTGTTGTCCATTCTAAGTTTTGTGCCATCTTGTCAAGCAGGATCTTGCTCTTTCCGAATGTCTTGCTCAAAAATACTCCACTTGCTGAAGCATCAACATTAGCTTTCAAAGTATTGGCTAAACAGTAAACCCATGAAAAATATCTACCCCAACATCTGCTCAGGAATACTATGATATGTACATATAACCAGGAGACCCTTGAATCTCTCCCACGTCTCATGCAGCGTCTCAATAGGTCTCTGTTTGAAGCTCAATATCTCATCAAATTTGTTGAGCACTCTTGTTGGGTGGGTAAAATTTGCTCAAGTATTGCTTGACTAATTCCTCTCGAGTAGTGATGGAGTTGATAGGGAGTGAATTAAGCCAAGTCTGGGCTGCTCATGTCACTGAGAATGGAAACAACAACAAACATATTACTTCCGGTGTGACAGTACTATCTCTGCGTCGCACAGATTGAGAGGAAGTTCTTTAGATGCTGATGAGGATCTTCAACATATGACCTAGAGAATAGTCCCTTTTTCTGCAACAAATGTAGCATGTTATTTGTGATCTGGAATGAGTCTGCTTGTATTGAGGGACTACAATAGTAGTTGCTAAGTTATCAGCTGTAGGTTGTGCCCAGTCATATAGTGTTGCTTCTAGCACAAGAGGTGCCATACCTCGATCGATTGGGTCATTTACGTTGTTTTTGTTGTTTGGGTCATTCTCGTTGTCCCTATTGTTGAGATTATCGTCTTCCATGTCTAGTTCAATTCTTTCGGTTGAGTTTTGTTGTTATTTGCCTTTCCTATTTGCACGGTTCAATGCGTTGAACAACTTCTCAGGATCTGACAATGCTTCGAACAATTCTCCAGCTCTTAAGGAGTTTCTAGGCATGCTCCTGTGACAACCACGACTACAAACGTTAGAATTTTATTTATCAGTTTAAATTGAAGAAAATCCACTACACTAAAAATTTCTGCGTTTCTTTTTTTTAACTGCAATCAATAACACTGTTAAGTCCCCAGCAATGACGCCAATATTTTATCACGCCCAACTATGCCTTATAAAAAGGACAAAGCGGTCGCTGCAAATATATTCCGGTTAACAGTCAGGAGTCTAATCCTACAGGGAATTAACCTATCAATCACAGTTATTGGACTCACAGAAATTCACGTATTCAATCTCCAGAGATATTTGATTAATAATTTGGATGTTTATTAACTAAATATTATGTAATAAAAATGCATTAAATTAAGAATAGTTATAGACTAATTGTAAGCAAGAATGAGAATGGTCTAAGGTTATAATTTTCCCTCTTATCGGAATCCTTTCCGCTATATTTGCTATAAATTTACATAAATCTTCTCTATCAATCATGAGCAGTCTCACTGTTGTAACTCTCTCTCGAGTAATTACAATAATATACTAGACATATTATCCTGAATTTACGCTAGCTGGCCTTAGTTACAGCTCACTTAGATCGCACACAAGGTTTCGTTATCCCTAATCCCACCTTTAAACCCTTCCTATTGATCCATCATATACGTTATGAGTGGTGTTGTTCAATAGCTACCTAAATATATACTCTCTTCCGAGTAATGCATACTAAATAGGCACAGCCAATTGAGGGCCCTTCAATCGACAGTAATCACAATAGAGTTGAACAAACAGAGAAATTATTAAGGCAAATTAATATTAACATATCAGAAATTCATCCTCCAAGAGGTTCCATCAAAACCCTAGATTAAATGTTTTGCTACGCATAATTGTTTTCACAATCACAACAGTATAATTCATCATTGATGATCAAAACAAGAGGAACAAAGGTAAAACTCTATGCCGAATCTTCCGTCTTGCCTCTTCTTGCCTTCAATAATCCTTCAGAAACCTTGATACCTTCTCTTTGGGCGACCCGGGCTTCTTATATGAAGGAGAGTTGCTCCTGAAGTTACGAAATTACCCCTGAAAATAATTTTACTCGAGGTGACAAGCACGGCCGCGCTTGGGCCGCGCATATCACGTTCTATTCTGCCTGACGAGCGCGCTTGGCCCGTGCTCGGCCCGCGCTCGTTAAGTTCAGTTGTTTTCTATTTTTTTTCTTCTTCTTTCAAGTGCATTCACCTTCGATTTGCTTTCCTTGCTCCAAATTAGCTCCAAACATTGTTCAATGTCCTCCTAATCAATACTTGCTCCTGTAAAGCACAAAACTCATAATTAGAGCTATTTGTTGTCATTTTTAGCCTTCATATAACAATAAAGCATAGCTAAGTTGGGGCGTAAATGGTCGCTAAACTACATGAATATAGCCTATTATCAGGTTTCCATGTGTTTTTTATTTTTTTGGCCTTTGCAATCCAGACGAAGTGTGACCATTAATTAAGTATCCTTATTATAATTTTGTATTATATAGTACTACTACTTTATTTATACGCGCTAAATTGGCTATACATACAGAAACCTGTAACTGTAGGCGCGTCTTAAAAAAGCAGTATATATATAGACCTCAACTCAAACCTCTTCCTTCATCTCCTCTTCAACGCTACTTTTATCTTTCCACCTTCTACTTTCACCTCTGTTTCCGCAGAATATAAATATTATAACTTGTTTTCTCCCTATAAAACTTCATCTTTCACTTTATCTAAGACCACATAACAAGACCAAGTATTTCGATCGAACATCCTGATATTTGTATCCAGTTTCAGGAACTATCTTGATATTAGCATATTTAGGTATGTCTCGAAATTGCCCTCTTTTTTTCTTTAGTGGGGTTTTAATTTTTTCGTTTTTAAGTGGGTTTTTTTGGTATTTCTACCTTTCTTGTTGAGGGTGATCGGTTTGTCTATACGTGGAGTATTCCTGTATGGATTATATGGGCATTGAATGTGAATTTGGATAAAGGTGTCTTCAATTTTCTGTGAAAAAATCAAATCTTTATCAGTGTCTGTTTCTTATATTTCCTCTGGTGCCTGAAGGCATACGCTATTAGTTTCGACTAATATAGATTTATGAAATTAAATCCTATCATAGGAACCAAATCTTGCCACGTAGATGTTTCTCAGCAACCTATATTTGGAGAGTTTGTGGACAACATAGTTTCTTTTGATTGATGGATTAGAATTAATAAGGTCCTCATATATTTAGTATTGTGTAGGTCCTTTTCTTTTTGGCCTAACCCCCTATAATAGTTTGGTTTTGGCCAAACTAAGGAATCATTATGCAGTTTAAATTGAGAAAAGAATCATGGGCTATTGTTAATTCTAAGAACTCAAGTTTCTTGTTTGCAGAATTCTATTCTAGTTCTAGTTTTTATAGCTTTTCACCTTTTTCCATGCTGCAGCTGTCTTATCCTGGAATCTAACCTTGCTCATCTTGGCATATATTTAACAGGCATATATTAGCAAACAGAGAATTACATCAAGAAGCATACTATGGCCTTAGAGCAGCTTTTCCAGGAGCAAATAACAGACACCAACTTTGACGAACACGATATTCCGTCGGAGAAGTTTAAGACAGTTGATGATAAGCTTGACGACAAAGTCTCTGGAGGTTTTGAGTGTAATATATGCTTGGATCTTGTACATGATCCTGTTGTTACCTTCTGTGGTCACCTTTATTGTTGGCCTTGTATCTATAAATGGATTCATTTTCAGAGCAAATCGACCGAAAATACTGATCACCAACAGCCACAATGTCCTGTTTGCAAGGCTGAAGTATCACAGAAAACGTTGATTCCACTCTATGGTCGCGGCCAAGCTACAAAAGCATCCGAAGGAAAGGCCCCGAATCTTGGCATAGTCATACCACAAAGGCCTCCTAGTCCGAGATGTGGGGGTCACACACTGATAGCACCTAGTGATTCACATCGATCCCAGCAACTTCAGCAGTCTCCAACACATCAACCTTATACTTCTAGCTACATGTCCGAACCTATGCTAAGTCCTGGTGGCACGACAACAGGGGAATTGGTTTATGCGCGTATGTTTGGGAACTCATCAGCTACTTTATATACATATCCAAGTTCATATAATCTAGCAGGCAGCAGTAGTCCAAGGTTAAGAAGGCAACTAGTGCAGGCTGATAGATCACTTAGCAGAATCTGTTTTTTCCTATGTTGTTGTTTAGTGACATGTCTTCTCTTGTTCTGACCCCTTTCTCCGCTTGCTCAAACTTTGTAAAAATACTTAGGTACTGTAATAGATGATGATTATACGACTTTGTTCAATGCAACAAATCATCAGGCCTTTTAGCTTGCATACTGAATATGCACTTGTAAACCTGACAATTGAGAGTGCATACTCCCTTCTTATCCCTATCTTTATGATAAGAAGTTATGTATGTCTTTTATTTATGGACTTTTTGTATATGTCTGTCATTTTTTCTGTTAATCTTATTGTCTTTGTTTCGTTTACTGAAAAGTTTCTTGTTACATCGGCTCTAGCACGTAGACCCTTGTTAATTTGTTGCAGCGCAGTCTTGGGCACTTAACCAAGCTCTTCATGACTGAAATCCACCTTCACCTTGCTAGTATTCTTAACCTTTGACTAAGCTAGCGTTTGGCCATAGATCCCAAATTTATTTTGAAAATTTTGATTTGGGAGAAGTTTGGTTTGAAGATGAAAATGTGTTTGGACATACGTTTTCAAAACATATTTTCCAGCTTTATTTTGAAAAAACATGTATATAATTCTCAAGTTTTGGGATTTTGGCCCAAATTCAGCTCAATAGCTGATTTTGGAATTTGAAATTTTTTATTTGGGATTTGGCCAAAATATGAGCAAAATTTATGGCCAAACATGAGTTTTGAAAATAAATCTCAAATTTATTTTGACAAAACTTATGGCCAAACGGGACTTAAGTGTTCCTTGTCTTCTACTCGTATCCACTACTCTTAGCTTTGTAAGAATCCAAGTTAGAAAGGAAGAATTTAATTGGCAATCTTAATATCCTAGAGCAAATCCAAATGTAGAAGGCACTCAAAGGATATAACCTTTTTGCTTGAGGTCTTTTAGAGGTTGTTTGGATTGAAGATAAATTATATTTCGATTAGTTATATTAGAATTAGTTATTCTTGTATTATTTTTTATTAATTATTTGATATATTGTATTAATTATGAGATTGTCAATTTTAATGTCTCGTCCATTAAGGAGCCGAAGTTTGGTTTCCTTATATCATTTTAAAGCAAAATCCTAGTAAAGAAACAAATAGAAGAGATTGGCAGAAAACATTTAATTGATCTTTTTTTTTACATCCCATTCATGGATGGTTCCTTTCCTTTGTTTATTACAACCATGGTTTGGTCCCTTCTTATTCTATGGCTCTTCCATCGACAAAGTATGGGGTTGTCTATAGTAAAAGAAGCAGGGTATTTAGGTGAACCACAAACAGAACCGGAGCTAGAATTTAAAGTTTATGGGTTTAGAATTTCAATCATTTTAAGTTATTGGATTCTGAGTTAATAATTTATACATATTTAATGGACATATATTAAAATAAATATAAGATTTGAAACAAAGTCACGAAGTTCGGCCAAACCGGTCCCAGCGCTTCAGAACACAAACAAACAAAGTTAATAGTTTTCGCATGTATTGAATTTTCAAAGCACTAGGGGCATGTGGATTGGAAAAAAATGGCATGCATTACAATTTACACCATGTCAAAATCAAGGCATCAACATCTCGAAGCGATATTGCCGCCTCTCATGCATTTGTCCTTATCTTTGGTTAGGTCAACACCGGCAAGTGCTGGTGGATGGTGATTGCGGATGCAGCAGACATGGCTTTTAAAATAATGTGTTTGGTATGACGAAATATTAACATTATTTTTCATTAAAAATATTATATTTTGGTAAATCAAATAATTTTCTAGTGTCGACAGAGAACATATGATGATAATCTTACAAGATATATAGAGGATATGCTTAAGAATAGTAGTAGTTGTTATTTATACTTTTTAATGGAAACTTACACAAATGTCCCAAATAAATCTTAATTTACCAACCTCTAGCCATTAGTCATTGACTTATCAAAAATAACCAACAAAAATTGAAAAACCAAATAATAGGGTTCTTTCTCTCAAAGAATCACATGCAAAAATCACCTTCCATATTTTTAAGCGTGATTAGTAATATTAGATACAAGACGGAAAGGAAATTCCATGGACGGGGTTACAAATAAGGTAATGAAATATAAAAATTTATACAATATTCCAAAAATCTAAACAAAAAAAGGAACTTTTTCAATGGGTATATTTGGAATTCATTGAAAATATATAGATAATTCAATATACAAAATTTAAGGAAGATTGGAGGTGATTTGGACTGGTTTTGTATCGAAATTCGTAATTAAATCGAGTTCAAAAAGTCTTCTGCGACACATGTATCAAACATGTATCACGCATGTATCTCACACACAGGTATACATGAATATACATGTGATACACAATTGATACAAATATGATACATATGTGATACACAAATGATACACAGTGTGACACACATACTATTTTTTTTTTCATGTTCAGCTTTTACTTCAATTTTTCAAATCAAACCACCTCAAAACTTCACCAAATTATCCTAGAACTGAGATTCAAGCTTCTTAAGTTGTGCCCAATCTATTCTAATAACACCCACTCAAAATAAAGTAAAAATTTGATATTTTTTGCTACAAATAGCTAATTGACTAATATTAGTAATATTTTATCAAATGGCTAATTTTTTTTAATGAGCTACTTATAAATGGACATAGCTGATAATTTTTCCTTTTTAAACTAGTACAATAGTCAATAACAATATGGAAGTTGAATAGAATAAGATTTGGGAAATTCGTAAAGAGAAATGACGCTCTCATAAGTGACAAAAATCATGCTTTTCCTCCTCCTTTCTGGTCATATGCAACTAAATGGTTTTTCCAGATCATGACCGTTTGTTTTTTTGGGATTTTTTCATTCATATACACTATTTAAAACTTTATTACTTTTAATATTCATATTTAGTTAATTATCCCGCATAAACAAATTTAATTTACAAAATATATACAATCCACTTAAAAAGACTCTCAATCCATTATTTGTATTTTCAATCAAGGATGTAGTTACACCATTCTCCTTTATTCTCTCCCCTTTCCCATTCTTTCCACCCACACCGCTTACAGTTGGTTAAGTTCACATAAAAATTCCTATTATATAAGATGAAAAAACATCCAAATGGATGTTGAACTAATAGAGTGTAGACTCATTACGTGAAACACAATTAAACGTTTTGATCCAAACAAAAGAAGGAAAACGGGCATGTTATGAAGTAAATATCAAGCACTTCCCCCTTCTTACGTTCCAAAACAGTGTGGACGATTCTCAATCACTTGTTGAGCACATATTAACTAAAAAAAAAAAGAATCACCCACAAATTAATCCTGAAAATGTATAATCTAAACTGAAAAACGAATTAGTCGTTAGGATAAGGATTAATCAACTTTTATCTTGTCGTAACTACTGTCGCGGCAGTGAGATATCATTTATTCAATTCCCAGGCTGCAGTAGCCAATAGGGAAAAGAATTGTGTGGGTTCTGTAGAAAATGAAAAGTTATAACAACTTATAGAGAAGTATTTGTGGTCCAAAAATGGGCATTGTGGCTTGTAAGATCTTCTTTTTTTATTATCTCTTCTCTTCGACACATTCCTCTTTTGTATACAATTGCAAGCACATCAGTATAACAAAGCCCCCATTTTCTCAATCCAGAGTTTTGAAAGTTGTTCATAATTCAACAAAGATGATTATATACAACTATAATATATTATCATTTAAATACAAATTTTATACAAAATATCTTTTGTATATTTTGTATTTTATTTATACACAGTAAAAATAAATTTTATACCACTAATTATATATTAAAAAATTTATCTACAACTTTAACACAATATTTCTACACAGTTAAATACAACTACAATAACATACAACTTAAATACAAATTTTATATAAAATTTATACAATATGTCTTTTGTATCAAATTTATACATAATAAAAATAAATTTCATACAAATAATTATATTATCTACAACTTATCTACAATTTTCATACATTATTTTTACTTAATTATATACAACTACAATATCACACAATTTAAATATAATTTTAAAATAATGTTGTTCAACTTTCATACAATAGTTAAATAAATAAAAGAAAAAAATATATAAACAATAGAATATAATTTTTCTACAATTTCGTAAATGTAATGTATATCATGTCGTCTTCTTCTTCTTCTTCTTCTTCGAGTTTCAATCTGAAATTCAGCCACAACCAAGTCTAATCTTCACCAAAATCCCTCAAAATTGAGATATAAACTCCAAACCACATTCCTAATTGTTTGCAACAACACTCAATCCAAACAAATAATGATTTTTGAAAATTCAAATTTGAATTCAAAGCTTTTTAATGGCTACCAACGGTAAAATTGCTGCTCTCTTTTCCTTTGCTTTACATTACTGAAATAAGGGATTGAGAGATAGAGAGAGACGTAGAGAGAATTTCCAATTCTTTGCAACAACATCAAATTCAAACAAATAATGTTTATTGAAAACCCAATTTCGAATTCAAAGCTTCAAAGATTTTTAATAATTGTCAATGGTAGAATCGTGGGTGGGTGGAAGATATGTGGGGGACGGGGAGGGGATGTGAAGAGAGAAACGTGGGGGAGTGGAAGATATGTTAGAGTAATTTTAGGATACTAATTATTATTATTAATTCCCTCAAAATCTACATAAATGGTAATTAGATATATAAAATGTAATTATAGTAAAACTTGAGTAGGGAGGGTAATATAGTTTTATATATTGTATATGAATGTAAAAATCTCTTGTTTTTTCTCTATTTGCAGACAATCCTAGCACTTAGAAAAGAAGAAAGGAAATGGAAAAAAAACAAGCTGAGACTAGCTAATACTTTTTTTTATACGTCTATTTTGGTTAGTGTATGCCTTAACTATTTTATTGATACCTGTTATCTTCCATTAATACATATATCCAGTAACTTCGCATAATTAAGACTAGCTAATACTTTGTAACAACCCCGTCACGACCCGGAATTTCCACCCTCGGAAGTCGTGATGGTGCCTACTCGTAGAAGCTAGGCAAGCCACACATTTAAAAATTCTTAAACACTTTTGTTTTAAATCCTCTTACCAATTATATTAACAAGAAGTAACCAGTTAAATAACAGCAAAATACGAAATTTAGCGGAAGTTTTAAGTAAATATAAAAATAAAATATCCCGAAACCAACACATGCCTCTAACCAGAACCTAGTGTCACAACATCCACGGACTACTAAGAGTACTAAATACAACCGTTTGAAGGAAATATAACACTGTTTGTCTCGAATACATGAGATAACAGAATAAAATATAAGATAGAGGAGGCGTCGGGCCTGTGGACGCCTGCAAGGCTACCTCGGTGTCTTGGTCGACTGAAGACTGGCTCCCGAGCTACTGCTGCGCACCGAATGCTACTCCGGAATCTGCACACAGTGCAGAGTGTAGTATCAGCACAACCGACCCCATGTGATGGTAAGTGTCTGGCCTAACCCCGGCGAGGTAGTGACGAGGCTAGAACCAGACTCTAGATAAACCTGTGCAGTTATATAATACATGGCGAAAGAATAAACAGGTAATAAGCAGTTTAAAAGGGAGGGCGGTACATGCTTCAGGGAACAATATCAACCTAACAGAAACCAAATAGATATGTGAAAGAACAGTACAGTATCTACAACAATACAATAACACTACTGTTGCGGCGCGCAACCCGATCTCTTATCAATCAACACTATTGCGGCGTGCAACCCGATCCATATATATACATATATAGTTGTTGCGGCGTGCAACCCAATCCAATATAATATCTGTTGTGGCGTGCAACTCGATCCAATATAATATCTGTTATGGCGTGCAACCCGATCCATATATATATATATAGTTGTTGTGGCATGCAACCCGATCCAATATAATATCTGTTGCGGCGTGCAACCCGATCCAATATAATATCTATTGCGGCGTGCAACCCGATCCATATATATATAGTTGTTGCGGCATGCAACCCGATCCAATATAATATACAACTTACAATGATCATGACAACAGTCCCGGCAAGGGATTAACCATAAATTATACTATCTCGACAAGGGAACTCAACAGTACAAGTATATACGTCCCGGCAAAGGAGAATTAGCTATAACCAATCTCAACTCAACTCCTAATCATCTCAATTATCACCATTACTAACTCATAAGTAACTTCCACGAAAATAAACTAAGTCTTTGCGCAATACTACGAATTTATTCACTATTGCAACCATAGTATCATTCAAGAATACAACAAGTATCAATTTAAGACTCATGGTCAAGCTCGACACCAATGTATAGATACTCGTCACCATGCCTATACGTCGTGCTCAACAAGAAACAAGTAGCAAATATGACTCAAATCCTAATCCCTCAAGCTAAGGTTAGACCGAACACTTACCTCAAACTTTCACGGCCAACTCAATCATCAATTACCGCCTTTCCTTTCGAATTCGGCTCCAAATCAATTGTATCTATACATAAATGACTTCATAACATCAATAAATGATAAACAATTCGAATCCAATGCCTAATTATAGCTTTCCAATCATTCTTTCCAAAAATCCAAAAATCGACCCCGGGTCCGCTTGGTCAAAACACAAGGTTCGGACCAAAAGCAAATCATCCATTCGCCCACGAGTCCAAATATATAATTATTTCCACAATTCGACCCCAAAATGAGGTCTAAATCACAATTAATCAAAAAGCCCTAATTCTACCCAAATCCCTAATTTTCTACCTTTAATTTCATGTTTTAAGCCTAGAAATCTAATAGATGTTGATGAAAATGGAAGAAAATAAGTTAAAGATTACTTACCCAAGAGGTTATGGTGAAGAAGAGCTTCAAAAACCGCCTAAGAGCTTTGGAGAAGAAGAGGTTTGTGAAATTTTTAATAAATCCCATAAGTGTTCTGTTTTTGGGGTTTTAAAATAACTGGGCAGGAATAGTCTACGCGATCGCGAACAATGGGCTGCGACCGCATAGGGTAAAATTTGCTAAGCACTGCGATCGCAGACATTTGATTGTGATCGCATAGGGCGAAATGGCTGTGCACTGCGATCGCGGACAATACCACGCGATCTCATAGAAGAAATATGAAGGCTGGGGTTTACACATTGCGATCGCAGAAGGGGGAATGTGATTGCATAGAACGAATTATGGACTTCCAGAATTTACCCTTCGCGATCGCGGATGGACTTATGCGATCGCGTATAACAAAAACAGGACCCCTGAATATTACTCTATGCGATCGCGAGCCTACTTATACGATCGCATAGTACAAATCACTGAACACCAAAAGCTGCAAAAAAATCAAATTTTTTCCACGTCTAAAATACCCCGACACCTAACCAAAACTCACCCGGGCTCTCGGGGCTCCAAATCAAAATATACATATATCCTCAAAAGAATCCTACGGACTTATTCATGCGATCAAATCGCCAAAATAACATCATGAACATCGAATTAATCCTCAAAATCAAAGAATTTTCTCAAACTTCAACAAGTATCAAATTTAGCAATTCAAGTACGAATCACGTCAAACGACGTCCATTTTTAACCAAATTTTACAGGAATGACTTAAACTATACATAAGACCTATACTGGGTGCCAGAACCAAAATACAGTCCCGATACCATCGCTTTCTAATCATATTTCATTTCAGATTTCCTTAAACAATTTCAGAAAATAATTTCACTTAAAAATTTATTTCTCGGGCTTGGGACCTCGGAATTCGATTCCGGGCAAACGCCCAAGTCCCATATTTTCCTATGGACCCTAAGGGACCTTCGGATCACGGGTCCTGGTCCGTTTACCCAAAATGTTGATCGAAGTCAAATTTACTCTTTTTATAATCAAAACTTACCATTTTTCACAGATTTTCATATTTAAGCTTTCCGGCTATGTGCCCGGACGGTAATCATATTCTCTACCTCTAAAACAAATCTTCATCCTCGAACAGACATAAGAAGAAAGTACCTGAGTCGGAAAAAAGATGGGGATAACGGCTCCGCATATCGGACTAGGACTCCTAGGTCAATGCCTCAGCGGGCTGACCTCTCCACTGAACACGAACAAAATGAAAACTCTTCGACTTCAACTGACGAACCTGCCAGTCTAGAATAGCTACCAGCTCTTCTTCATAAGACAAGTCCTTGTCCAACTAGACAGTGCTGAAATGTAACACGTGTGATGGATCGTCTTGAACCTCCGAAGCATGGACTCATGAAACACTGGATGCACGACTGATAAGCTCGGCGTCAATGCAAGTCTTTAAGCCACATAGCCCACTCGATCAAGTATCTCAAATGGACCAATGAACCTAGGGCTAAGCTTGTCCTTCTTCCCAAATCTCATCACGCCCTTCATAGGTGACACTCGGAGCAATACCCGCTCACCGAGCATAAAAGCCACATCTCGAACCTTGCGGTCTGCATAACTCTTTTGCCTGGATTGAGCTGTACGAAACCTATCCTGAATGATTCTAACCTTATCCAAGGCCTCCTGAACCAGATCCATACCCAATAACCGAGCCTCTCCCGGCTCAAACCATCTAATAGAGATCGACACCGTCTACCATATAAAGCCTCATAAGGAGCCATCTGGATGCTCGACTGGTAGCTGTTATTGTAGACAAACTCTGCTAAAGGCAAAAACTGATCCCACGAGCCTCCAAAGTCAATGACACAAGCCCAGAGCATATCCTCCAAAATCTGAATAGTCCGTTCAAACTGCCCGTTCGTCTGGGGATGAAATGTTGTGCTCAACTCAACCCGTGTGTCCAACTCTCACTGAAATGCTCTCTAGAAATGCGAGGTAAACTACGTACCCCGGTCCGAAATGATAGATACGAGCACACCATAAAGGCGAACAATCTCCTGAATATAGATCTCAGCTAACCTCTCAGAAGAATAGGACACTGCCATACGAATGAAGTGTGCTGACTTGGTCAGCCTATCAACAATGACCCGTACTGCGTCGAACTTCTTCCGAGTCTACGGAAGCCTAGTAAAAAATTCCATAGTGATCCGCTCCCACTTCCACTTGGGAAGCTCAATCTACTAAAATAAACCACCAGGTCTCTGATGCTCGTACTTAAATTGCTGACAATTCAAACACCGAGCCACATATGCAACGATGTCCTTCTTCATTCTATGGCAACAAGAATGTTGTCGCAAATCCTGATACATCTTCGCGGTGCCCGGATGAATAGAGTACCGGGAGCTATGAGCCTCCTCCAAAATCAACTCTCGGGGCCCATCCACATTAGGCATACATACTCGACCCTGCAATCTCAAAACTCTATAATCAGCTAAGGTAGCCTGCCTGGCACCTCCCCACTGCACCGTGTCTCTAAGGACACACAAATAGGGATTATCATATTGTCGATCACGGATACGCCCCAATAATTAAGAACGAGCGATTGTGCAAGACAACACACGACTGGGCTCAGAAACATCCAGTCTCATGAACTGATTGGCCAAAACTTGAACATCCAAAGCAAGGGGCCTCTCACCGACCGGAATATAAGCAAGACTGCCCATACTGGCTGACTTCCTACTCAAAGCATCGGCCACCACATTGGCCTTTCCCGGGTGATATAAGATGGTGATATCATAATATTTCAACAAATCCAACCACCTTCTCTGCCTCAAGTTCAACTCCTTTTGCTTGAACAAATACTAAAGACTCGTGTGATCCGTGAACACCTCACATGCCACGCCATACAGATAATGCCTCCAAATCTTCAATGTGAACTATGGATGCCAACTCTAAATCATGAACTGGATAGTTCTTCTCGTGAATCTTCAACTGCCGCGAAGCATAGGCAATGACCTTGCCATCCTGCATCAACACTGTACCAAGCCCAATACGGGAAGCATCATAATAAACTGTATAAGGCCCCGAACCTGTGGGAAAAACCAACACTGGTGCTGTAGTCAGAGCTGTCTTGAGCTTCTGAAAGCTCGCCTCACACTCATCTAACTATCTGAACTGGGCACCCTTCTGGGTCAACCTAGTCATCGGGGCTGCAACAGATGAAAATCCCTCCACGAACCGACGATAGTAGCATACCAATCCCAAGAAACTCCGAATCTCTGTAGCTGATGCTAGTCTCGGCCAGTTCTTGACTGCCTCAATCTTCTTTGGATCAACCTGAACACCCTCTGCTGACACCACATGACCCCAAAATACAACTAAACTCAACCAGAACTCACACTTTGAGGACTTTGCATATAACTAACTATCCCTCAAAGTCTAAAGAACCACTCTAAGGTGCTGCTCGTGATCTTCCTGACTATGGGAATATATCAATATATCATCAATGAAAACTAATACTAACGAATCCAAATAAGGCCCGAACACTCGGTTCATCAAATCCATAAAAGTTGTTGGGGCATTTGTCAACCCGAATGACATAACCAAGAACTCATAATGCTCGTACCGAGTGCGGAAAGCTATCTTAGGGACATCGGATGCCCTAATCCTCAACTGATGGTAGCCAGATCTCAAGTCAATCTTGGAAAATACCTTGGCACCCTGAAGCTGGTCGAACAAATCATCAATCCTTGATAGCAGATACTTATTCTTGATTGTTACCTTGTTCAATTGCCGGTAATCAATACACATTCTCATTGACCTATCCTTCTTATTAATAAAAAAAACACTGGCGCATCCCAACGCGAAACATTGGATCTAATAAAACTCTTCTCAAGCAAGTCTTGCAACTGTTCCTTTAACTCTTTCAACTCAGGAGGGGCCATACGATATGAAAGGATAGAAATGGCCTGAGTGCCCGGAGCCAAATCAATGCAAAAGTCAATATCCCTATCGGGTGGAATACCCGACAGGTCTAAAGGAAATACCTCAGAAAACTCCCGAACAACGGGCACAGAACCAATAGAAGGGACCTCAGCACAAGAATCGCGAACATAAGCCAAATAGGCCAAACACCCCTTCTCGACCATACGTCGAGCCTTCAAGTACGAGATGACACTGCGGGTAGAATTCCCAGAAGTCACTCTCCACTCTACACGAGGCATACCCGGTAAAGCTAAGGTCACAGTCTTGGCATGACAGTCTAAGATAGCGTGTTAAGGTGATAACCAGTCCATCCCCAATATAATATTGAAGTCAACCATGTCTAAAAGCAATAAATCTACACGAGTCTCAAGACCCCCAATCACCACAATACAAGAATGATGGACTCGATCGACCATAATAGAATCACCCACTGGTGTAGACACATACACAGGAACACTCAATGAATCACTAGGCATGACTAGGTACGGTGCAAAATAAGATGACACATACGAATACGTAGACCCTGGATCAAATAACACTGAAGCATCTCTATCACAAACCAGAACCGTACCTGTAATAACTGCATCAGAAGCCTCGGCCTCGGGCCTGGCCTGAAGGGCAGAACATTGGGGCTAGGCCCCACCACCTTGAACCACATCTCTGGGTCGGCCTGGTGCTGGCTGGCCTCCACCTCTGGCGGTTTGAGCTCTACCTCTAAATCATTTACCTCCACCTCTAGCACCTCTACCCCCGCCTCTAGCTGGCTGGGCGGTCTGTGGAACATCTGATGCCTGAATCATAGCACGGGAACCCTGCTACTGCGACTGAGTACCCACCAACCTTGGACAAGCCCTTCGGATATGACCATATTCACCACACTTATAACATCCACCTGAATGTTGTGGCTGAGGAAACTGAGACTAACCTTGGCGACCTGAATGACCACCCCGAAAACTCTAGAGCGGCGGTGCACTGATAGGAACTGGTGGTGCACTGTAGGGCTGCTGATCAGAATACTGCACACAAGAACCACGATCACCTGAAGCAGTGTGAGAAACATGGAGAGATAACTGAAAGGGCCTAGGAGGATAGCATCTACCATACAAATATCTGCCTCTATACGAGGTGCCAGTGAATTTACCTGAATGTCGGAGCCTCTTATCCTACCCATGACCACCTCCTGCGATAGAACTATCTCAACTCTACGGGCGACATTGGCTTCCTTCTGAAAAGAAATCTCACTCCCAGCCTCCCTAGCCATCTGAAGACGATTCGGCTGAATAAGACCGTCAATAAACCTCATAACTCTCTCTCTCTCTCTCTCTCAGTAGGGAGTATAACAAGAGCATGGCGAGCAAAGTCAATGAACCTGGTCTCATACTGGGTGACCATCATGGAACCTTGCTGGAGGCGCTCAAACTGCCTCCGATAGGCCTCTCTCTGAGTAATGGGGAGAAACTTCTCCAGAAATAATCTAGCTAGTCTAGCTAAGAAATAATCTCTCCACCAAGTCTTGGCGGATCCAGACAAGCGAAATGTAGCAAAATCAACCCCATTGGTCTTAACAATCCCCATGTTCCGAAGAACCTCGTGATAACTGTCTAGATAATCTTGGGGATCCTCAGTAGATGCACCGCTAAATGTAGAAGTGAAGAGCTTGGTGAACCTATCCAGCCTCCACAATGCATCGGTAGACATGGATGCTCCATTATCGGTCTGAGGTACTACACCCGGCTGAACTGCTCTAACTGGCAGAATTGCTGGAGTCTGAATCGGGGGAGCTACCTCCTCCGGAGTACGAGTAGTAGGAGTTTGGGCTCCTCCTCCAGCGTAAGAAGTGGCTGGTGCTACAGGAAGCAAGTCTGCCAGGGTGACACTCTCCATGAGGCCCACTAATCGGACCATAGCATCCTGAAGAACTAGGGTAAAATTAAACCCCTCTAGGACCTAAGCTGGGCCGACCAGAACTGCTGGGGCCGGAACCTCCTCGTCAAAATCAACCTGAGGCTCCGCCACTGGTGTTGTTGCTCGGGGCTGAGCTCTGCCCCTACCTCAGCCTCTAGCACGGCCTCGGCCTTGCCCTCTGCCCCTCGTGGGAGCTGCTGCAGGGGGCTCGGGCTGCTGAGCGGTAGATGAGGAAGCGCGTGTTCTCTCCATCTGCGAAAGAACATAGTAGAAATTTAATTAGCATTTGAGAAACAAAAATACATGACAAGAAAGAACAAATGTGAAGTTTTCCTAACTCCGTAGCCTTTGGGGGATAAATATAGATGTCTCTGTATCGATCCCTCAGACTCTACTGAACTTGTCCGTGAATTGTAAGACCTATGTAACCTAGAGCTCTGAAACTAACTTGTCACGACCCAAAATTCTCACCCTCGGGAGTCGTGATGGCGCCTATTCGTAGAAGCTAGGCAAGCCACATATTTAGAAATCCCCACTTTTGTTTTAAATCCTCTTACCAATTATATTAACAAGAAGTAAACAGTTAAATAACAGTGAAATACGAAGTTTAGCGGAAGTCTTAAGTAAATGTAAAACCAAAATATCCCAAAACCAACACATGCCTCTAACTAGAACCTGGTATCACAACATCCATGGACTAGTAAGAGTACCAAATACAACCGTTTGAAGGAAATATAACATTGTTTGTCTCAAATACATGAGATAACCGAATAAAATATAAGATAGAGGAGACACCGGGCATGCGGATGCCTGCAAGGCTACCTCGGTGTCTCGATGGACTGAAGGGTGGCTCCCAAGATATTGCTGCGCACCGAATGCGACTCCGAGATCTTCACACAGTACAGAGTGTAGTATCAGCGCAACCGACCCCATGTGCTGGTAAGTGTCTGGCCTAACCCCGGCGAGGTAGTGACGAGGCTAGAACCAGACTCCAGATAAACCTGTGTAGTTATATAATATATGGCGAAAGAATAAACAGGTAATAAGCAGTTTAAAAGGGAGGGGGGTACATGCTTCGGGAAACAATATCAACCTAACAGAAACCAAATAGATATATGAAAGAATAGTTTAGTATATATAACAATACAATAACACTACTGTTGCGGCGTGCAACCCGATCTCTTATCAATCAACATTGTTGCAGCGTGCAACCCGATCCATATATATATATATAATTGTTACAGCATGCAACCCGATCCAATATAATATCGGTAGTGGCGTGCAACCCGATCCAATATAATATCTGTTGCAGCATGCAACCTGATCCAATATAATATCTATTGCAGCATGCAACCCGATCCATATATATATAGTTGTTGCGGTGTGCAACCCGATCCAATATAATATCTACTGCAGCGTGCAACCAGATCCAATATAATATCTATTGCGGCATGCAACCCGATCCATATATATATAGCTGTTGCGGTGTGCAGCCCGATCCAATATAATAGACAACATACAATGATCATGACAATA
Source organism: Nicotiana glauca (assembly GCA_026770625.1). Lineage (NCBI taxonomy): Eukaryota > Viridiplantae > Streptophyta > Magnoliopsida > Solanales > Solanaceae > Nicotiana > Nicotiana glauca. The sequence continues at coordinate 66,284 of MU721455.1, read as the reverse complement.
GTCCCGGCAAGGGATTAACCATAAATTATACTATCCCGGCAAGGGAACTCAACAATACAATTATATACGTCCTGGCAAGGGAGAATCGGCTATAACCAATCTCAACTCAACTCCTAATCATCTCAATTATCACTATTTCTAACTCATAAATAAATTCCACGAAAATAAACTAAGTCTTTGCGCAGTACCACGGATTTACTCACTATTGCAACTATAGTGTCATTCAAGAATAAAACAACTATCAATTTAAGACTCATAGTCATGCTCGACACCAATGTATAGATACTCGTCACCATGCCTATACGCCGTACTCAACAAGAAACAAGTAGCAAATATGACTCAACTCCTAATCCCTCAAGCTAAGGTTAGACCGAACACTTACCTCAAACTTCCACGGCCAACTCAATCCTCAATTTCCACCTTTCCTTTCAAATTCGGCTCCAAATCAATTGTATTTACACATAAATGACTTCATAACATCAATAAATGCTAAACAATTCGAACCCAATGCTTAATTATAGCTTTCCAATCATTCTTCCCAAAAATTCAAAAATCGATCCCGGGCCCGCTTGATCAAAACACGAGGTTGGGACCAAAATCAAATCACTCATTTGCCCATGAGCCCAAATATATAATTATTTCCAGAATTTGACCCCAAAAAGAGCTCTAAATCACACTTAATCAAAAAGCCCTAACTCTACCCAAATCTCTAATTTTCTACCTTTAATTCCATGTTTTAAGCCTAGAAATCAAATAGATGTTGATGAAAATGGAAGAAAATAAGTTAAAGATAACTTACCCAAGAGGTTATGGTGAAGAAGAGCTTCAAAAATTGCCTAAGAACTTTGGAGAAGAAGAGGTTTGTGAAATTTTTAATAAATCCCGTAAGAGTTCTTTTTTGGGGTTTTAAAATAACTGGGTAGAAATAGTCTACGCGATCGCGGACAATGGGTTGTGATCGCATAGGGTAAAATTTGCTGATCACTGCGATCGCGGACATTTGATTGCAATCACATAGGGTGAAATGGATGTGCACTGCGATTGCGGACAATACCACGCGATCGCATAGAAGAAAGATGAAGGCTGGCACTTTACCCATTGCGATCGTCGAAGGGGGAATGCGATCGCATAGAATGAATTATGGACTTCCAGAATTTACCCTTCGCGATCGCGGAGGGACTTATGCGATTGCGTATAACAAAATAGGACCCCTGAAGATTACTCTATACGATCACGAGCCTACTTATGCAATCGCGTAGTACAAATCACTCGACACCAAAAGCTACAGAAAAACCAGATTTATTCCAAGTCTAAAACACCCCGACACCTAACCAAAATTCACCCGAGCCCTCGGGGCTCCAAACCAAATATACAAAAAACCTCAAAAGCATCATACATACTTATTCGTGCGATCAAATCGCAAAAATAACATCATGAACATTGAATTAATCCTCAAAATCAAAGAATTTTCTAAAACTTCATCAAGTATCAAATTTAGCAATTCAAGTCTGAATCACGTCAAACGACGTCCGTTTTTAACCAAATTTTACAAGAATGACTTTAACCATATATAAGACCTATACTGGGCGCCGGAACCAAATTACGGGCCCGATACCATCGTTTTCTAATCAGATTTCATTTCAGATTTCCTTATACAATTTCATAAAACAATTTCACTTAAAATTTTATTTCTCGTGCTTGGGACCTTGAAATTCGATTCCGGGCATATGCCCAAGTCCCATATTTTTCTATGGACCATCCAAGACCATCGGATCACGGGTCCGGGTCCATTTACCTAAAATGCTAACCAAAGTCAAATTTACTCATTTTATAATCAAAACTTAGTATTTTTCACAAATTTTTATATTTAACCTTTCCGGGTACGCGCCAGGAATGTTCACGCAAATTGAGGTGAATCTAAATGAGGTTTTCAAGGCCTCGTAGTTATAGAATTTAATTTAAAACAAGTGATGACCGTTTGGGTCATCACAAACCAGCCCACAAGTGATATTGTCACTTTGGGCCTACGCTATTTTAAAACGTGTCACTATAATCGAAGGTCTGTCTACTTATATATAATCAGTATCTCTCCCGTGATTTGGCGATGGGGGAGCCTAGGCTGTTACACACTTGTTGTGATGACCCAAAAGGTCATCTCGTATTTTAGAACCCAATTCAGGGTTGCAAAGCCTTCAAAACCTTATTTTCTTTCTCAATTTGCATGCACAGTCCAGCCGCATTTTTGAAAGGCAGTTATGTGAAAGTTTGAGAAAATACTAAATTTTGCCTTTAAAAATTGAATTAATTGACTTTGGTCAACATTTTGCGTAAACGGATCCGGTCCGTAATTTGACGGTCCCGGAGGGTCCGTAATAAAATGTGGGACTTGGGCATATACCCGGAATTGAATTCCGAGATCCCTAGCCCGAGAAATGAAGTTTTGAAGAAAATTGTTAAATTGAAATATAATAATTTTTAGAAATTGAATAACGTTTGATCTTGTTGGTATCGGGCCCGTATTTTGGTTTCAGAGGTTTAACGTGGTATTTAAGTCATGTAGGTGAAATTTGGTGAGAAACAGAATTCATATGACGTGATTCGGACTCTCGATTATGAAAATAGAAACTTTAAGTGTTCTTGAGATTTTCATTAATTTTGATGCTAAATTTGTAGTTTTAGGTGTAATTTTGGTTATTTGATCACGCGAGCAAGTCCGTATGATGTTTTTAGACTTGTATGCATGTTTGGTTTGGAACCCCGAGGGCTTAGATGAGTTTTGGATAGGCTACGGGGTGATTTACACTTAAAGCTGTTGTGTTGCTGCTTCTAGTATGTTGACATTTTGCACTACGCGTTCGTGAAGCAACTTCCGTGAACGTGAAGTGCAAGCTGGGCTGGGGAAGGTTTTCTTCTATGCGAATGTGAGGATCTAGTCACAAACACGACTGACCATACGCGAACGCGTAGCGCAATGGAAGTGGGCTGAGGAATTCATCGAGTTACTCTTCATGAATGCGGTCCCCGGCCCACAAACGCGATGGTTAGGGGGGACAAACCATTGCGAACCCGAGCAACTCCTCGTGAACGTGAAGGCCCTTCTGGCCGCAATGCATCGCGAATGCGACAGACCTCTGGCGAACGCGAAGAAGGTCTGTCCAGTGTTTTAAAAGCAGAACTCAAAACGGGAATTTGCCATTCTTTCATATTTTCAAAACCAGGGAAGCTTAGAGGAAATTTTCAAGAGACAAGTTCTTGCCCAAAGTGTTGGTATATGATTCTAAACCACTTTCTTTCAATTACCCATTGCATTTCATCAATTTTCATCCAAAAATCTAGGGTTTTATGGTAGAAATTGGGTATTTTTGGTAGAATTAGGGATTTTTATATAATTGGGATTTAGACCTCGATTTGGGATCGGATTCCGAAACTAATTACATATTTGGGCTCGTGGGTGAATGAGTGGATGGGTTTTTGTCCGAACCTCGTGTTTTGACCAAGCAAACCCGGGGTCGGTTTGTGACTTTTTGGGGGAAATTTTGGAAAAACTAAATTTGTGCATTGTAGTTGATTCCATTAGCAATAATTGTTGATATTGAATTAATTATGGCTAGATATGAGTGGATTGGAGGTGGAATCTAAAGGAAAAACGGTATTTGAGGCTTGAGTTTGGCTGTGTAATCGAGGTAAGTGTCGTGGCTAACCTTGGTTTTAGGGATTAGGTGTTGTTGCCTTATTTGCTATGTGTCTAATTATTGAGTACGATGTGTAGGTAAGGTGATGAGTATCTATACATTGTTGTTGGGTCATATCATTCGAGTGAGTCTTATACTTGTGACTGCTGTATTCTTTATACGTACCATTCATTCTTTAACTGGTTAATTCTTCATGTTAAACAAGTTTTATTATATTTTTTTTCCTGGTTTGGATATTGGTAGTATTGACTCAAGTTGAGATTTATATTGTGAAGTTAAATGTTGAAACGGGGTTGGTTATTTCTTATTCTCTTGCTGGGTTGTTATTATTTCTATTGTTTGGGTGAGGAAGAGTGTAAAGCACGAAGGGTGATACCGTGCATGATATTGTGAGTGAGTGTTAATGCACGAAAGGTGATGACGTGCCATAATCTATGAGTGTTAATACACGAAGGGTGATGTCGTGCCATGATTATGAGAGAGCTAATGCACGAAGGGTGATGTCGTGTCGTTTCTGTTGTTTCTTACGGTAAGGACGAGAGTAAAAGCACGAAGGGTGATGTCGTGTATATGTTACCATGTTATTATTTATGTTGGTTTAAAGCATGATATTCGCTTTATTTTTTTACTGCATTGTTTCCAGAACTTGGTATTTCCCCTCAACATGACTTCCCCCTTCTTGTTATTATCTATTAAATTTATGTTATTATTATCTTCTCGTATATGATTTAACTGCACAGGTTTGTATTGTTGTCGTGTCCTAGCCTCATCACTACTTTGCCGAGGTTAGGCTTGACACTTACCAGTACATAGGATCGGTTGTACTGATACTGTACTCTGTACTTTCTGTCCAGATTTCGGTGTCGCACCTCGTGATTAGAGTTGGGTTGTTGCCTTCGGTCTATCAGCAGACCCAAGGTAGAACTGCTGGCGTTCGCAGACCCTGGAGTTCCCTTCCCTCTATCTTAGTTTTCCTGTCTATTTTTCATTTGGAGAACAGATGTATTTCTTTTAAACCAGTATTTGTAGAAATTTTTTAGAAGTTCGTGAATTGTGACACCAGATATTTTAGGTAGTCGTGTACTAGTGTTTTAAACTTTTATAAAATTTCTGCACTTCATATTTGTTTTGTTTAATTACTGTTAATTATTGTTTGGTTAATGATTAATGTATTAGAATGGTATCTGGTGGCTTGCCTAGCATAGTTAGAGTTAGGCGCCATCACAACCGCGACGGTGGAAAATACGGATCGTGACAAGTTGGTATCAGAGCACTAGGTTGCCTAGGTTTCACAATTCACGAACAAGCTAGGTAGAGTTTGAGGATCGGTACGGAGCTTATCCCCCAGAGGCTACAGAGTTTAGCAACAACTTCACTTCTATTCTTCTCTGTCATGCGATTTGATTTCTCAATGCTAATTGAACCTTCCACTCTTGTTCTTTTGCAGATGGCGAGAACATGTACTGCTTCATCAGTTGATCAGCAGCCCGAGCTTCTAGTGATAGCTCCTATAAGGGGCAGAGAACGAGGTTGAGTCTATGCCAGAGGCTGAGGCAAGGACAGGGCTCAGCCCAGATCTCGAGCAGCAGTAGTAGCACCAGCGGTGGAGCCTCAAGTAGAGTTTGAGAAGTAGGCTCTAGCCCAGACCGTTCCAGCAGGGCCAGCTCAGGTTCCAAAAGGGGTTCATCGCCACCCCGGTACTTCAGGATACTTTGGTCTGTCTAGTGAGCCTGATGGAGAGTGTAGCTCAAATTGGCACATTTCGTGTAGCACCAGCCATCTCTCAGGCTTGGGGGGAGCACAGACTCCCGCTAACCACACTCCGAAGCAGATGGCTCCTCAATTTTAGACTCCAGCAGCTCAGCCAGTTAGGGTAGTTCCATCGGGCATTTTAGCATAGATCGGCGATGGATCAGCTATGTCTTGTAAGGCCATGTGGATATTGGATAGGTTTACCAAACGTTTCACCACTAATAATGGCGTTACATCTTCAGAGAATCCCTAGGACTATCTGGATAGTTGTCACGAGGGGTTGCGGAACATGGGGATAGTGGAGACCAATGGGGTCGACTTTATTGCTTTTTGTTTGTTAGGTTCCGCCAAGAAATGATGGAGGGATTTTTGTTTGGCTAGACATGCTGGATCACCTGCTTTGACTTGGGATCAATTCTCTTAGCTATTTTTGGAGAAGTTTTTTTCCGATCACTCAAAGAGAGGACTATCACAGGTAGTTCGAGCATCTTCAGTAGAATTCTATGACTGTCACTCAGTACGAGACCAAATTTATTGATTTGTCCCATCATGCTATTCTTATACTTCCCATCGAGAGAGAGAGGGTGAGGAGGTTCATTGAGGGACTCGCTCATCCTATCAGATTGCAAATGGAAAAGGAGATAGGGGCGAGATTTCTTTTCAAGTTGCGGCCAATGTGGCTAGGCCAGTTGAGGTAGTTCTAGCTTAGGGGAGTGTTCAGGGGTCTGACAAGAGGCCTCATCATTATGGTAAATGCAGTGGTGCCTCATCTGAAGGCACGGATTCTTTTGGCAGGGTCCATCCTCCCAGGCTGTTTCATTCAGCACTTTAGGCTTCTCACGGTGCCCCAGATGGTCGTGGCCCTCATATGCAATATTCTGATCAGCTACCCTACGGTGCACCACTAGATCCTATCAATGCACCTCCACTCCAGAGTTTTCAGAGTGGTTACCAGGCTGTCAGGGTCAGTTTCTGGGTCGGTAGTCTCAGCATCAAGGTTCTCATGCATGGTTCCGGCATTGGGTGTTCCACCACCCGCTCAGCCAGCCAGAGGTAGGGGTCAGGCAGCTAGAGGTGGAGGTCAGGCAGCTAGAGGTGGAGGCCAGCTAGCAGGAGGCCATCCCAGAGACCTAGTTCTGAGTGGTGGGGTACAACACCCGATGTTATGCTTTCCCACCCAGGCCTGAGGCTGAGGCATCCGATGTCGTTATCACAGGTACAATTTCAGTTTGCAGTAGAGATGTTTCAGTTCTATTTGATCCAGGGTCTACATACTCTTATGTGTCATCTTTACTTTTCTTCGTATTTGGTTTTGTCTCGTGATTCCTTGAGTTCTCTTATATATGTGTCCACACCGGTAGGTGATTCTATTATTGTAGATCGTGTTTATCCCTCATGTATGGTTATTATTGGGTGTTTTGAGACTAGTGTAGACCTCCTACTTCTCGATATGGTTGACTTTAATGTTATTTTGGGTATGGATTGGCCATTACCTTATCATGCTATATTGGACTGTCATGCCAAGACCATGACCTTAGCCATGCCGGGGTTGCCTCAATTGGAGTGCAGAGGGACTCCTAGTCATTCTACCAGTAGGGTTATTTCTTATATGAAGGCTCGATGTATGGTCGAGAAGGGGTGTTTGGCTTATTTGGCTTATGTTCGTGATTCTAGTACGGAGGTTCCTTCCATGGATTCCATACCAGTTGTTCATGAGTTTCCAGAGGTATTTCCTATAGACCTACCAGGGATGCCACCCGACATGGATATTGACTTTTGTATTAATTTGGATCAAGGCACTCGACCTATTTCTATTCCGCCATATCATATGGCCCCGTCAGAGTTGAAAGAATTGAAGGAGCAATTACAAGATTTGCTTTTTAAGGGCTTCATTATGCCCAGTGTCTCGCCCTGGGGTGCGCCAGTGTTGTTTATAAAGAAATGGATGGATCAATAAGGATGTGCATAGATTATCGGTAGTTGAACAATGTCACCATCAAGAATAAGTATTCATTGCCGAGGATTGATGACTTATTTGATCAGCTTCAGGGTGCAAATGTGTTTTCAAAGATTGATTTGAGGTCTAGCTACCATCAGTTGAGGATTAGGGCATCCGATGTCCCTAGGATAGCTTTTCGAACTAGATATGGGTATTATAAGTTCTTAGTACTGTCATTTAGCTTGACAAATGCCCCAGCAGCATTTATGGATTTGATGGACCGGGAGTTCAAGCCCTACCTGGATTCCTTTGTGATTGTTTTCATTGATGATATTTTGATTTATTCTCGCAGCCGAGAGGAGCATGAGCAGCACCTTCAAATCGTTCTTCAGACTATAAGTTTTCGAAATGTGAGTTGTTGTTGAGTTCAATTGCATTCTTAGGTCATGTTGTATCAGTGGAGGGTATTCAGGTGGATCCTAAGAAGATTGAGGCAGTCAAGGACTGGCCTAGACCCACATCAGCTACAGAGATCCGGAGTTTCTTGGGTTTGGCGGGTACCTACGGTTTGTGGAGGGGTTTTCATCTATAGCAGCCCTGGTGACCAGGTTGACCCATAAGGGTGCCCAGTTCAAGTGGTCGAATGAGTGAGGCGAGCTTTGAGAAGCTCAAGACAGCTTTGACCACGACACCGGTGTTGGTATTGCCTACGGGTTTAGGGCCCTATACTGTATATTGTGACGCATCTCGTGTTAGACTTGGTGCGGTATTGATGCAAGGTAACAAGGTTATTGCATATGCTTCACGACAGTTGAAGATTCACGAGAAGAATTATCTAATTCATGACTTGGAGCTAGCAGCCATTGTTCACGCACTGAAGATTTGGAGGCGTTATCTATATGGCGTGTCGTGTAAGGTGTTCACGGATCATAAGAGTTTGCAGTACTTGATCAAGAAAAATGATCTCAATTTGAGGCAGAGAAGGTGGTTGGAGCTATTGAAAGACTATGATATCACAATTTTATATCATCTCGGGAATGCCAATGTGGTGGTCGATGCTTTGAGCAGGTGGGCAGCCTTGTGTCTATTACAGTCGGCGAGAGACCTCTTTATTTAGATGTTTAGGCTTTGGCCAATCAGTTTGTTAGATTGGATGTTTTTTAGCCTAGTCGTGTTCTAGCAAGTACAGTCACTCGGTCTTCCTTATTTGAACGTATCGGAGATCGGCAGTATGATGACCCTCATTTACTTGTCCTTAGGGACACAGTGCAGCACGGAGATGCCAAGTGTTGATACCCAATTTTTCCCTATGTATTTTATATACTCAAAATATTCTCAAAATAGTATGTACATGCATATATAAGCATGCCCAAGAGTTTTGGTATTTTTTCCTTATTTTAAATATTTTAAAATTAATTTATTGTCTATTTTAATAGTATAAAATTCAATAATTATTTCCAGACTATTATTTTGGCGAATAATTTATTTTATTCTCATATTTACACACAAATATAATTAAGGTAATTTTTGCATAATTTATTTGGCATTTTAAAGCTAAATTGCTATAATTGCAATTATAGCTTATTTTTCGATTAATAGTATTTTATAATTATAAAATTACTCTCAGTATTTTTTTAATTAACATTTATATGTTATTAATCAATTTAATGCTTTAATTGGTTTTTAAAATTATTTTAACTATTTTTTATTAAAATAAAAAGGGAAGAAATGACGGTTTAACATTTAGCCTCATCCATTTGAATTATAACCCCTTTGCATTTCAATTTTAACCACAAATTGAACCCCAATTCCAACCCCAAATCCCTCGACCCAATTCTCAAATCACCCATACCCAATTTAATGACCTGGTCCAGCCTTGATCTAATCTGAGCCATTGATCAAGTGAGATCAACAACCCAGGTTTTATTTCCAAAATTAAAATCATACAACTCTCCCCCCAAACCCCTCATTTTTAGACGGTCTCTCTCTCTCTCTCTCTCTCTATACTGACTCTTGCTCTCCCTTCTCTCTAGAACCTTCTGGTTCTCTCTCTCGTCTCTGATGAATCCACCGCCTCTCCGGCCACCTCCATCCTCATTTCTCTCGACCACCAACCGCCGTGAAACCTTGTCTCATTGATTCCCTCTATCTTCGAGCCTCCAGAAGCCTCCACCATACAGGATGGTCATCGGAAGCTTTGCCTATCTTATCTCCTGTCTTTCTCCGATGGGTTATGGTTCGATGGTGCTACGAGCATCATTATTTATGAGTTTCACAGCCAGGTTCCTTACCTCTCACTGGTTTATTATGAAACCCTAGTTTTCTTAAAGCTTTGTCTTTTAAACGATTTTAAACTTATTCTTTTGTGTTTTACACTACTTTTTACTCGATCGTTTCGATTTTTCAAGTTTTCAACATTTTGTTCTTCTTTTAAAACTAGGGTTTCTGAACCTCTTTCGAAATCACTACATCTTCTGGTCCTATATGTTTGTGTTGATATTTCTGCTTGTTTGTGTATTCTTCTGAGTTATCTCCCAATTTCCATGTGTTAATTTGTTCTGACGTTCCACTGATTCTGTGATTTCTTACTTAGGGTTCTTGGTTTTGTGCCTGTTGTGTTTAAATAGGTCTAATTGTCTCTTTTTACTAAAGTGTTCTGCCGATTCTATGTATCTCTTTGAATCCCTGATTTTTTGTATGTGGTTTCTTTGGAGATTTTTCACTGACTTGAGTCACTTCCTTGCTTGTGAGATGCTTTCCTTACTTAATGCTAATTCCCTATGATTTTCCATCTCGCCCGTGATTTTCTGAACCAATTATTTCAAATCAGTCGGTAATCCGTCTGTTTATATGCACAATATTTTTATTTCTTTTTACTTTCCTTACTTGTAATTATTTTGTACTATCAGTCTTGCAAACACCTTCCTTATTTGATGCAATTTGTACCGTTTGAGCTAGGACTCCCTAATTTAAAGGAATCCGAGTTTTTAATTGATTCTACTAGGTATTCTTTCTATAATTATAATCATTCTATATATATATTACCTTATTTTCCACTTAATTTGAGAGCTATAAGTACCCTACTCTCTCTTTAGCATAGAAGAACAAAAAAGTTCATTGTTCTGAACTCTCTCTTACGCACATAAGCATACTCAGTGTTCTCTCTTGTTTCCTACACATCCTCTCCCACTTTCCCTGTTGACTACTGATTACTCAGTCGACTGAAAGCCAAGACTGAGTGATTTTGGGGCTGTTCCACTATTCTACTTCTCTATACATTGCTGATTTTTTGGTCTGCATACTACTGCTCTACACTATCTCATCTTTGACTGGTATGCCCTCTATTTGATTTGTAGCATCCAAAACAATATGCTTTTAATACATGTTGCACTTTATTTAATTTCTTCTATGCTTTTACTTATGGTTCAACTGTTCTTATTGAAACTAACATGCCCCTGTGCGACTATCCTTCTATTAATCTAGCATGCCTACTAATTTGCTTAATGCATGTTCTCTCCTACCCCCTAGCCCTAGTACATTCTCTGCATGTGTCATCAGCCCTTTTGTTTGAAACCCGGTGTGACTTTCTAAGTTTTGAAATGCTTTCCTTTGGTATCTAGGTGAAATTGTGTTATTACATGTGAACTACTTGGCCCCCACTTCCCTTTTCCATGTTTGCGTTTACTGCCCGGAACTATATGAGGTATTTTGGTTTTGAGTTTGTCAAAAATGTCCCATTGTTTTTCTTTCAAAACTGGTTCTACATAGATCATTTTTTTAAACCACTTTTCAACTTAATTTCTTTAAAGAAAATTCTATCACATTCTCACTACTACTAGAGTCTAGGTTCTACCCCCTTCGTGTAAGCATTGCCTTGGGTACCTTTGAGTGGCCATTGAACTTTGATGCACAAGGCCGGTAATTCTACACTGCACTTGTTCAATATTTTGGTAGTGTTTGGGTGATGGTATTGGCCAAGGACCCCCATTTGGCCCTCAGGGAGTTTTGCCGCACCCAAACCATGGTCAAGGCTGTGAAACTCGAAAGAAGTGAGGTTGGAAGATTGGGCCTGGTTGAAGGCTCCCTATAGAGTAGCTTCTTATTTATTTTTCATTATGTAATTCAGCTATCATGATTTGTAATAACTTATAAACAACGGATTGGGGCTATAGTGAAATTTGGAGGGATTATGAATGCTTAGTTTAATTAATGGGTAAAGAACATGTCTATAGGGATTTACTTACCAATTTGTGCAATAGAAGTCATGTGTAGGACATGCATCTCACACCTAGATATCCTGTCTTAAGCTCTTTACTTTCAGATTGTACAAAGTTAGTAATCAACAAATAACTGTTAAAAACTACTACTGCATTTAGAGACCATGCTTTAAGAGCTTTATGTGCATTAGATATCATGTTATTTAGGGTTGCAATTGTTGAACGCCTCACCAGCTGTTTATTTAATAACATAAGTTTGGTTGACTACGTCTTCTCTTTAAAACTGGAATTAATATGCATGTTCACCTTTTTTTAAGGCAAGTAGGCAATACGTACGTCGCCTAGGCAAGCTTTAGGCCCTAATAAGAATCAATTAACCCTGTTCTTATCAGTTTAAGACTAATCAGCTTGGTTTAATTTAAATTCTGCCACTCTCATTCCTGTTGTGACTCTTTGGGGGTCACCCTTTTACTGAAAATCCACCTCTATCTTGGAACAAGTTTTTCTTTGCAATCATGTATCTATTCTCACTGATTTTGGATTCTTTCTTTATTAAGTTTTCAAGCTGCTGGGCTACCTTTTCTGCCCAGAATTGTGCTGCTTTGATTTAAACTACTGTATTTTCAAGTCTTTACCTTTTTTCAAACCAGGTTTTAATAGTTTCCTGTAACGACCCGGCCGGTCGTTTTTGGAATTTATGCCCCGATCCCACATTAACTGCTTTTCCTAAGTTCATTTCTACTATTTTGGTTTATCGGGACGTTCGGTATTAGGATTCGGAGTGTTTTGGGACACTTAGTCCCTAAATGAGAGTTTAAGAGTTAAAAATGGCCCGTATTCGGAATAGTGTGAAGACGACCTCGGAATGGAAATTTGATGGTTCCGTTAGCTCCTTTAGATGATTTCGGGGTTGGGAGCGTGTTTAGAATGTTATTTGGAGGTCCGTAGCTCATTTAGGCTTGAAATGCCAAAGTTTAAATTTTTGAAGTTTCCGGTCCGATAGTGAGTTTTTGATCCGAGGGTTGGATTTAAATTCCGGAAGTTGTTGTAGCTCCGTCATGTCATTTGGGATGTGTGTGCAAAATTTTAGGTCATTCGGATGAGGTTTGGT
>MU721455.1:239-36015 GCA_026770625.1 Nicotiana glauca | reverse complement strand
CCCCATTAACTGCTTTCCCTAAGTTCATTTCTGCTATTTTGGTTTGCCGGGATGTTCGATATTAGGATTCGGAGTGTTTTGGGACACTTAGTCCCTAAATGAGAGTTTAAGAGTTGAAAATGGCTCGTATTCGGAACAGTGTGAAGACGACCTCGGAATAGAAATCCGATGGTTCCGTTAGCTCCGTTAGGTGATTTCGGTGTTGGGAGCATTTTCAGAATGTTATTTGGAGGTCCGTAGCTCATTTAGGCTTGAAATGTCGAAGTTTGAATTTTTGAAGTTTCCGGTCCAATAGTGAGTTTTTGATCCGAGGGTTGGATTTAAATTCCGGAAGTTGCTGTAGCTCCGTCATGTCATTTGGGATGTGTGTGCAAAATTTGAGGTCATTCGGACGAGGTTTGGTTAGGTTTTTTATCGAAAGCGTATTTGGTTAGAATTTGAAGTTCTTAGGCTTGAATCTTTGATTTAATCGGGTTTCCGGTGTTGCTTGAGGTGTTTTGAGGATTGTACAAGTTCGAATTAGGTATTAGGTGGTATTGGTGCTTTTGGTTGGAGTCCCGGGGGTCCCGGGATGATTTCGGATGCTCAACGGGCAAAATTTGGAGTTAGAAGGAAAAAGTTGCAGCAGGCTTCTGGTATTTTCGCTTCTACGGTCCTGGAGCCACAGAAGTGGAGCCGCATAAGCGGCTTATTCACAGCATAAGTGGAGCCGCATGAGCGGCCATTTCTTCGCATAAGCAAAAATTTCCCCATCCCAGGAGAACCGCAGAAGCGGTCACCTTCCCGCGTAAGCGAAATCGCAGATGCAGTATTTAGTCCGCAGAAGCGGTCCCTGCCCTCTTAAGTTGAACCGCAAAAGCGGTTACTCCCACCGCATAAGCGGTCCCTGGGCCGCAAAAGCGAAAATCACAGGACTGAAAAAGGGTTAATCCGAGGATTTATTTCAAAGTTAGAAAAATCAATTGAGGGCTCGGGAGAAGGCAATTTTGAGGGGATTTTGAAGAGAAGATCATTGGGTAATGTTGCTTTGATCCTTTCTAGTTATATTCCATCATTTTCTAGCTAAATCAACCATTAGAATTCAAATTCAAGCTCTAAAATTGAGAAAAATGGGTGAAACTTCTTAGGTTTAATTTTGTGATTTTGAGTGGGCATTAGAGCTCCGATTTGGGAGATTTTTATATGGTTAGACTCGTGAGAGTACGAGCGTTCTGAAAATGTGAAAATTATTCGATTCCAAGATGTGAGCTGGAGGGGCATTTTGGTCATTTTACCTATTTTCGCGCCCTAGCTTTAATTTCAATTGTGGAATCAATTGTTTGCAATATTATTTATGATTTGTAATTGAATTGAATAGATTTGGTCCATTTGGAGTTAGATACTCGTGGCAAGGGCATCGTTCCCTAGTTGATTTCGCACCGGTTCGAGGTAAGTGGCTTGCCTAACCTTGTGTGGGGGACTTCGTCCCTTAGGATGTGATAATTGGTAATTGAATGCCTTGTATGTGAGGTGACGAGCGCGTACTTGAGCTAATTGTTGAAACTCGGATTTTTACTTAAATACTTGATTTTGATTTTATTTCATAATTGCTTTACTTTACTTGCTATTATAACCTGTGCTAGCGTAGAAGAGCATTTTAACTGATCAAAGTTGCCTATGTGTTTAAATTGTCTTAACTGTGGTTACGTGGAGCATGTTAGGCCAGTATTATTTGTTGCCTTGTATTGTTGCATTTCAAATTCTGAATATTTCTCTAATGTTGGTTGCGCATTTATATTGGGACTACGGATGCGGGATTCTGGGAGCTCCCCCTTGTTTGTTTACTTTGGGACTACGGGTTTGATTCCCGGGAGATCCCCCTACATTTTACTTTGGGACTACGGGACGGTATTCCGGGAGATCCCCCCTGCATTTTACTTTGGGACTACGGGATGGTATCCCGGGAGATCCCCCCTGCATTTTACTTTGGGACTACGGGACGGTATCCCGGGAGATCCCCCTGCACTTTTATTTTGGGACTACGGGACGGTATCCCGGGAGATCCCCCTGCACTTTTATTTTGGGACTACGGGACGGTATCCTGGGAGACCCCCCTGCACACTGATGATTGGATTATGGGACGGTATCCCGGAAGATGCTTTGATACTGATATGAGATTTGGACTACGGGACGGTATCCCGGGAGTTCCATTGGACAGTTGAGAAAAGGGCTACAGGACGGTATCCTGGAAGACCCTCGTCGGTATTCTTGTAATTTTGCTGTATTTACTTTGTGTTTCTGTTTTGTCTTGCAGTACTATATTTCATTGATCTGTCTTATCACACCGCTGTGTTCATTAGTTTTCATCAGACTTCGATACTGTTAATATCTTGCTATTTTATTGTTTCTGTCTCAGTAGGGACCTGACCTTTCCTCGTCACTACCCAATCGAGGTTAGGCTTGGCACTTACTGAGTACTGCTGTGGTGTACTCACGCCTCTTCTGCGCATGTTTTTTATGTGCAGATCCAGGTACCTCTACGCAGGCGCATTATCAGTAGTTGCAGAGAGAATTTCGGAGACTTGAGGTATATCTGCCGCGTCCGCAGACCGGAGAGTCTCCCTCTCACTCTACTCTTTAGTTAGCTAGATGTTATTCTGTTCTTCCTTGTTATAGACTTTCTGGATGATTAGAGCAGTGTTATGTATTATCCTTAGCCTGTGTTGCCCATGGGTTTCCGGGTCTTTGGGATGGTTCTAGAATTTGAAGTATTAAAGTGTATGTGCCAGGCGGCAACCGTAATATATCATGTTATTTAGCTTTTGAATATAAATTTTACAAATGTTGTTACTTCCGCAATGTGTTAGGCTTACCTGGTCGTGGAGACTAGGTGCCGTCATGACGTGTTCACAATTGGTGAACTAGGGTCGTGACATTTCCTTAGCTTTCTTTTTACTTACCCTAACTGCTGTCACTCGTTCCTTTTCTTTAAAAATCTCTACCTTTGAGACCTTAAATGTGTTAAAAGACGTGCCAACTACATTATTACTTGTGGAGGGATTTGTGAGCCTCTTATTTGCCTTTGTATGTTCCTTTTATGTGTAGTCCTACTTGTTATGTATGTTGCCTAGTGTTTTGTCCTTTAAACTTAAGGGTTCAACCTAGTACTCACCTTGTAGGAATAGTAGTCCTAAACGCCTCTGAGACTGATATGTGGGACGGGTAATAGCATGCAGTAGGTAACGATACCATTCCGAGCTTAATACCTTAACGGGGTGGGAAGGGTATACATGGAGATGATGATCACACAATAACACTATGCATACAATTGGTTACCGGTGTTGTGTGGATGATCCATATGTTTTACAAACCTAGGACCCCTTTCTTTTATGTAACTTAGTTTAATGCCAATAAATTCTATCTTTTTCAACTACCCAAAAACTCCTCTTAATTTTACTGCATTATTCCTTCTAAATTCCCTTTTTGTTTATTCAATGGCTTGACTAATTTTCTGCACTTAGACCCTCCCTCAAACAAATTATAGATTCCAACATGCATGTTACATAACTACCCTTATGTGTAAAATTATTTGTATACTTTCTTGCATTAAAGTCACAACATAGCATGGCCAGGAACCACACTAGTGGATCTCGAGGGGTGCCTAACACCTTCCCCTCGAGATAATTTCTAGCCCTTACCCGAACTCTGGTTTTCAAATTCAAAACCCTTAGTGTCCTAATGCACTTAATCATTAGGTGGCGACTCTTCAATTCCAAAAACTAAATTCGCAAACGGGAATAGAGTTGTCTTCCCAAATGTCGTAAACTCGATTTTGCGAGAAAAAGGGGGCGTCGACAGTAATGGCGACTCTGCTGGGGAATTTCTTTGGGCTTTTACCACTTCATGTTATATGTGACTTTATTGTTTTCTTTATTTCTTTGTTTAATACCTTTATTCGAAACTGACTTGTATTTTTGTTTCTTTTTCTTTAACGCTTTCATTTACTGCTTTCCTTCAATACCGTTGTAATTTTTGAGCAATTATTGTAATCATTATGTTCACATACGTGACAATTTGTTTCATTCTTGTAATTGCATCTTCAACATCATATTCCACTCGTGCCAAACAAATACCATAGCAATGATTGATGAGTTGTTGCGCTCTTTCGATATTATTACCCCCCTAAAATTGGCAAAGGCATATTTGCGGTAAAACTAGTCGATCAGCGGTGCAGTCGACGGTTCCATGCCTTTCCCTCTTGAGTTGTCCGCTCAAGGGTACCGGTCTAGCACCCCATAGAAGCCTTATTCTATTTAACTGTGCATGCATCACTGTCAAACCTAGTCGAGTCAGTTATGTTGTCCACATAATGACTCTTTAAGATAGCCTTATCCAAAGTCCACTGGGTTCCCCTGGGACCCAAACGGACAACACTATACTCTGTGCATTTATTTGGAGAACTAAATGCTATTTATGCCACTTATTAATATAAATAGTCGAGTCCGGTGGGGTAAGGGTCTAACACTTTGTTTTGCAGAAAATGAGGCACGAAATCCCCAGATTCGATGTGGTAACCAATATTCACCCGAGGTTGCTAAGTTGGTGGGAGGACCTTCATTCCAGTGACTGGACTGTCGTCTGCAAGTATTTGGGAAACTTACCCTCTCTTTTGGAAATTCAGCCGGACAACAAAATCATAGAGGCTGCGACCTTATTCTTGGATAGTGATAGATCAGTATTTCGATTTGGGGACCTTGAAATGACCCCGTTGCTCGAAGAAATAGGTGGGTTAGCCAGTATTCCTTGGGCGACTCCGGGTTTGCTCATGCCAGAAAACCGCAAGGGTAAGAGTTGAAGAAAAATTCAGACTTGACTTGTTTGAAGGATTCCTATATTCATTTCAACTACCTGTATGAGAGGTACGGTCATAGCAAATCCTACCGCACCTATCTAGATAAATTCTCCCTCACATCATTGGGGCATATCCACAGGAGGGTTTTTGTCTTTATGTTCTGCTTCTTGGGAATGATAGTGTTTCCTATGAAGAAGGCTAGGATCCATACAGACTAGCCATGGTCACCAAGACACTAATAAAAGGGATTGAAGGGCAGCCTTTCAGCATAGTGCCCATGATTGTTGCTGAGATCTACCGAGCTTTGGAGAACTGTCAACGAGGAGCCAGCCATTTTGAGGGTTGCAACTTACTACTCCAACTCTGGCTTATAGAATATCTCCAAAAGGGTCGATGCACTATAACAAAAAAGGGATTTAGCGATAATTATTTAACAGCAATAAACTAACTGCTGCTAATTTATTCACTTGAGGCAAATATTAGCGGTCAATAAATATTAACCGCTAATTAGTATACTTTTAATGACCATTCAAGAGAATAGACGGTAAAGCTATTGTTTTTACTTTTATAATGCCTCCAATTTTTATTTTTCGCTAAATCATCTCTCGCCTAAATCTCTCGATTTAGTCTAAAGACTAAAAAAAGGGACATGAATTACTTTCACCAAAAAACCCTTACACAATCTCTCTGCAAGTCATTCAAGAGCAAAATCGCCGGCCACTTTATCAACTAAAAAAGTAACCTTCATATTATACAATCTCATCCGTAAGCCATTTAAGAGAAAAATTGCCGACCACATTCTCAACAAAAAAGGTAAGTTTCTTTCTATATCTTTGATGTTTCATTGTATGGGTCTTTCTTTATCTTTGATTTTATTATATGGGTTTTGGGTTGAAATTTGCTAACTAATTAGTTCTGCCGGTGGGGGAAAGCGTCAGCGGTGTTATTTGATATAGATGGAGTGATTTGCAATAGTGAAGAACCTTCAAGAAGAGCGGCTGTGGATGTTTTTGCTGAAATGGGTGTTCAAGTTACTGTTGATGACTTTGTGATGTTCATGGTCATGGGTAAAATTTCTTTTTTCTTCCATTCTCTCTTTATTGGGATTATTATATTCTTTTCATTTATTTGCGTTCTGTGGTGTACTAATTCAGGTTACTGGTGGAGATCATCATTGTTGACTCATATTTTTTTCATGTCTGGAAACAATTAGCCGACCCTAACAAGTTTGTGATAGAGAAATAGATTCTCGATTGATATGTTTGGGAACAAGACAATTTTCTGAAAAAAAGAGAGACAATTTTTGGTGACTTCCCTTATCTTCTTTGGATATCATGTCTTAAGTTAGGTTAAAGCACAAAGCATTAGTCCCTCACTTTTAAGTTGATAAATCTATGTGCCGAAAGCAATTGTTCAATGCTATTGACAGATTGCCTCGTTATATCTTTATCTCAGCGATTGGTCATTTTCTTTAAAGCCATGCCAATGACTTTGGTGAAGTAATGATTAAGTCCCCTCTGGGGAACTTTGTTATGTTAGAAACGAGAGCACCCTCATCTACCTCATTTGAATATCTGGTTTTTGTGAAGCTTCATCTCTAACACTTGCATTACAAAGTCATTCTCTGTCAGAACTTGTTGTTGTGAATCATTATCAAGTTAATTGCCATCGGATCCAAATACACCGGCTAAACCTTTTTTTTTCCAATACTCAATTTTTCGACCCCCAAGTAACAGACACATAAAAGAATTGATGTAATGTTACTATCCTTTAGGAAAGCAAATTTTGAGTGTATGACACCTTTTTTCCTTTGCCATCTTTTGTCAATAACCTCTTCTCTTTTTCACTTTCCGTTGTCCTCGAAATGAATCAGGTGAAGCGTACTTCTTAGGTGGTGTTTCTTCTGCTAAGGGTGTTGAAGGATTTGATCCCAGCGCTGTAAAGAAGAGGCTTTTTGAGATATATTTATCAAAGGTGATTGAAATTCTCATATTATTAAAAAATATCTACTTTTTTTTATAAGGTTAAGAATATCTACTCTTAAAGCACTTTCCATTTAGACATAGTAACTGACCCCAAACCGGACAATCATTTGTAGTACGCAAAACCAAATTCTGGCATAGGTTTCCCTGGCGCTTATGAACTTGTCTCTCAGGTATGTGACCTATGTTGCAACTTGACTCTATGTTCTTTCTCTTTCTTCTTTACTGCTTTTCATTAATTTGGTGATATGGTACAACAGTGTAAAAGCAATGGTCTCAAAGTTGTTGTTGTATCTAGTGCTGATAGGATTAAAGTTGATGCATACTTGGCTGCGGCAGGTTTACCAATAACGATGTGAGTTAACATAATGCGCTTTAGCTGTGAATAGTAGCCTCTCATTCTTTCTATAATCAACATACAAGAGACACTGAATTGTACTAAATGAGCACACGGTGAGAACTTCATTATATTTGAAATTATCTGTATAAATATATTTTATCTATTCTTGAAATGCTTGGCTTTGTGAGTATAACTGCTGCTGTGGAATTGCTGGACATAAACTGTTTGTTGAGACAATGAATCTTTTAGTAGTGGAATCATGAGCTCAGGCTCCAAAAAAGGTAAATATGCTTGGATCTGCGGATGTAGAGATTTTTGTGACTATTTTATTGTTCTATATCATGATTAATCTTAACTTTAAAATTGCTTCTTAAGTTCGACTTGTCTGTTAGTAGTAATTTCTTGGTTGTCTGTATTTAGGAGTTTATATCTGGTTGTTAATCTAGTTATCAGATAGATACCTGGTAGATGGTCCTAGCTCTACGACAAAAGTATCAAAAGAGCTGTATGTCTGGGCACATAGTAGTGTACATGCATTTATATGTATGTAAACACATGATCTATGAGTTGGTTGGTAACATAGTTTGGAAGAACATAGAAATTTTTTGTGGTTTAAAAGTGAAAGTGTACATTTGTGATGAGAATGGCGGGTTTGCAGTGAAATAATTGAAAGTTTCCTCGCCTTTTCTTTAATTATCTCGGGTTGGGTTGACCCACAAGTACAGTAAGAAGGAATGGAACCACTGGAGAGTTGTCTGCAGTTCACACTACACTTGGGCAAAGACGTCTGACTTTGGAAGCGTTAATTAATATGTGACCTCATTTTCTATTTCTTTCATTGACAGGTTTGATGCAACTGTATCTGCTGATGCTTTTGAAAATTTGAAGCCTGCTCCTGATATTTTCTTGGCTGCATCACGGATTCTTGATGTTCCCACTCGCTGGAATTCAACATAATGACGATCAGGTAATACTTTTTTAGTATTGCAATCTGTTGCTTTTGTAGTATAGATTAAAGTACAACTAAAAAAAAGAGTTCACTTAATATCAATTGCACATTTCCAGAAATTAAATTTCTCCTGATATCTTTTTATCAAGTGAAATTGCTTTAGTACAGGTCTCTTAAGCTTGTTGAAAGCTGCATGTGAAATTACACAGTAAAAAATTAGACTATCAAGCACCGAAGAAGTAGTTCTACATGATTTTTTACCATACCATCCCAACTATAAGTAACCAGCTAGCTAAGGCCACTAGTCCTTGGCGATTTTAGTTATTCAAATAAATATAAAGATGATTGTGACTTTTCTTTTAGTTCCATAGATGTTAAGATAATTAAATAGAATATTCAAAAAATCGATAATTTGATTTATGTTATATGAGAAAACTTTTTTTTCTAGATGCATAGTGAGTTATGAAATGCGTGGGTGGATTTAATAAAACCTTTCTGTGTGTTGAGTCTTTTTTGGGTAAGTTTGAATCTCAAACGATTGCACAAAATATTTGCATTTCTTGAGACCGGATGCTGGTAAATATCCTTTTCCGATAAGGTAATGTAAATTTCATTAAAAATGTACCAAGAAGATACAGAAAGCATATCAAAGTTCTTTTTCATTCTCCAAGCTAATACTCTGCTTTTGATATTTTTTTTGTTTCTTCTCTGTCATAACAAAGAAAGAAACTTTCTTTCATTATTTGCACATCCATTTTGCTCGTCTATTAATCCATCTAGTTATTTTTGCTTGTAAATGTTAGGTGAGTGAGTTGGGTGAAAACAATCTGACAGTGATGGAGTCTTCGAGATATTTTTTCACATTATATTTTATCTTTTGACATAGTTAAATTATAATTTCAGGTCATACAGTCTGATGTTCGATATTTTTGCGGGTGGAAGATTTCAATATGATGAAAAGTTGTGGAAATTATTTTAAGACTATCATTTGTCAGGATTACTTTTAATGACATTAGCTATTTAGTTCAGACAATATTAGTTGAATTTTTAAGTCATTATGGCATTAATATTTTTTATAAGTATTTACTTTTATTTGTTAAGATTTAATGAGATATATTATAGTTTTTGAATTAATATTAATATATTTTGTTGTTTGGATTATATTTTGGACGAATGTCGTAACTATTATTAATGGTAGCTAAACTATTGCTATTATAGCTTGTGAATTTTAGCGCTAATTTAATTGGATATACTGGCTATAAAATTGGACGATAAAAGGAAAAATTAAGATAGTTTCATAAGGGATATTGTAGCCATTATAATTGTCGAAAAATAATTACTGTTAAAAATATTGACTTTTAGTGGCAATTTAGTTTAATATATTAGCCACAAAAATGGACGCTGAAAGGGAAAACTAAGATATTTTCAGAAGGGATACTATAGCCATTCTAATTGCTACACCACAAATGTCGTTAGACATACAAATTTTTAGCGGCAATTATTTTAAATTTAACGGCTATATAAATGACGCTAAAGGAGTATAATTAGCCGTTTTGAATTGGGTTTAGCAGCCATCATAATTGCCGCAAACAATTGCCGTTAAAGCTTATAATTTTTAACGGCAATAATTTATACCATTTACCAGCGTTTGTAACAATCGTTGCTAAAGGCATTACCGACACCGGCATCAGCGACTAATTAACAATGGCTGGTAAAGGATATAGCGGCAATTGTTATTGCCGTTAATGGCCTTTATTATTGCCGCTAAATCCCCTTTTTGTTGTAGTCGATACTGTCAAGAGCTTCCGCGAAGGCCATGCAATGATCATATAGCCTTTCACTATCCCAATAGAATGAACTATATGCCTGACATGTTTGCTCAGCCGGGGGATGCTCGAGGATGGGTAGAGTTGTTTGAAAACTTGAAAGAAGACAAGGTGCAATGGATGTTCGAATTGTTCCCCACTGGAGAGTTCATCATCCGCTCTCATGACGCTCCATTCCTCATACTCATTGGTCTGAGGGGAACTTATCCCTATGTCCCTCTCCGAGTCATGAGGCGGGCAGAGAGGAAGCAAGTTGTACCAAAGGTCGAGAAGATGAGCCATTTCAGGGCTGATTTCCAAGACGACGATGGCCCATACAAATGTCAAGCTCAACTCATGTGGAACAGCAAGATCATCCTGGAAAGGGATTCCATAGAGCCTGACAAATATCATGCCGGCTACACTTCATACTATCCAAGTTGGCTAGAAGAAGATCATGATGGGTTAGGACAGCCCGGGTCTGTTCGAGGTCACAGGGTCATCGGAAAGGGCTGAGATACAGGTTAAGTACAATCAGTTGTGCAAAAGGATCAGGGAGTGCGAGAGTGAGCATCAGGAAATTCAAGAAGCAAATCAAAAGTTGATCGAAGAATGGAAGGATATGGCTGTCAGAGCCAACAAATGCCTAGGGCATTTGGAGCGAGGTTTAGTAGAGCTGGAAGGGAAATTCATCCGGAGGATCGAGAATTGCCAAAACACCGAGGGAAATGAAGGAGGACATTTAGCTAGGGATTATCTGCTGCTGGGATTGCGTGAGCTGGTGACGTTGTTCGATGGAGCCAAAGATGTAGAGTCTAGGGAAGGTCCTTCTAGGACCAAATTGTTAGGAGTCTCTTTTCTTTTTCTCTTTGAAATGTAATAAGGCCAATGGCCATTAGTGATATTTTACTTTATGCAATTTTAGTGTCGTTTTGGGACTCGTCTTATTTTTATCAATAAAATGAGGCATTTAGCATTATAAGTACTCCAAATCAACTTGTTGCTAGGCCTACCTCAAGCACAATGAGGCACCGAATTTAGAACACGATTTATATTCTTTTACTATGTGTTTAAATATTGCTATATTTTTCTCGGAATCTGCACTAACTTATTACCTTTTTTGTTGTTTTTACTTTTGTTTGTATTCCCCTCCCTAAAAGGTTAGTTCGTGCACTCTGGCATCATCATCCTACTCCACAAGATCTAAGGGCCCTCCACCTCATCCTCCCCCAAGTCCTGTCAAAAGCAAGAACAAAGCAAAAATGGAGGACGTGGAAAACATCAGAAAGGACAACTCAGCTAAAAGGGTAGAGGTTCCTCAAGGTATTCAGGTGTCCAAAGAAAGTGCCGCCCAGCTCGAACAAAAGTTACTGAAATTTCAAGAACAACTAGACCAAGTTCGGAACTTGGCAAGCTTGTCATTCTCCCCCACTACTCCAGACGTCAACTTCCCCAATGCTCAAATACCTCCACAGAACATCTTGAAGCCACAGAAACAACCCGCTACTCATTAAAATTACAACACATGTCACAACAACACTCCACTCCTCATCCTTGAACCATCAAGTGATCATCCCCACCACACTCCCATCTATGTGGAAACATGCCACAATACACTCAACCAATTACAAACACACCAGAGTCTAATGACAAAGACTCTCTTATCAAGAACCTGGCTGCCGAGCTCAAGAAATTGACTAGCTGAGTCTAGGGCATTAAAGGGAACAAAGGCATTGAAGGGCTGAATTATGAGGATCTTTGCATTCAGCCAAACGTTGAACTTCCCGAGGGGTACAAACCCCCCATGTTCGAAATATTTGACGGCTCGGGGGATCCTAGGGTCTATTTAAGGACATCTTGTGATAAGTTGGTCGGCGTAGGAAGAGATGAAAAGATTCGCATGAAACTCTTCATGAGAAGTTTGAAAGGCGATGCGCTATCTTGGTACATTAGCCAGGATCCCAAGAAGTGGACAAGCTTGGTAGGAATGGCGTCCGATTTCATGGACAGGTTCAGGTTCAATACAGAAAATGCACCAGACATCTTCTACATCCAGAATCTGAAAAAGAAACACACTGAGACATTCCGTGAGTATGCTACTCGATGGAGATCTGAGGCCGTAAGCTCAGGCCGGCCTTAGAAGAAGAATAGATGAACCGATTTTTCGTCCGAGCTCAGGATCCGCAGTATTATGAGAGGTTAATGTTGATAGAAGGCCAGAAATTCTCTGATATCATCAAGCTAGGAGAAAGGATTGAGGAAGACATTAAGAGCAGTATGGTCACTAATTTTGAAGCACTGTAGACTACTAACAAAGCCCTACAATCTGGTGGCACGTCCAAGAAAAAGGACATGAGTGTCGTGATGGTTGCACAGCGAACCAAGTCCCCAGTAAAATACCAAGCCTACCCGGTACCCCCTATCACATACCAGCCTATACCCAATTACCAAGCACCTCCACCCTCTTACCAAATTCCGTCACCTGCTTACCAATCATCCCCCTTCCCCACATATCAACCTACCTCACCAAGATATTCCCAACCAGCACCCATCTACCAAGCTTATAATGCTCACTACCAATTACCTCCCGCCCGCCAAAACTTCCCCAAGCCATGCCCTAACTTCGACCGTAGACCTCCCAAGCAATACACCACCATCGTTGAACCAATAGACCAATTATATGGAAGACTCAAAGCAGTCGGTTACGTCACCCTAATCCCTGCCATAACTCCAGAAAATCCTTCCCAATGGGTCAATCCAAATAAAGCATGTGCATACCATTCCAGCATGAAAGGGCATACCATTGATGAGTGCCGATCTCTGAAAGACAAAATCCAAGCTCTAGTTGACAACAAAATCATCGTGGCCAAGGAGCCTGCTCCTAACGTTTGAAACAATCCCTTGCCTGATCATAAGGGCGGTGGTGTGCACACGATCGAGGTAGAGGATGATTGGGATCCCAAAGGGTTAATTGGATTAGTTGCCGAAGGTGACGAGCCCAAGAAACCAACAGTCACCCTAAATCCAATTGTGGTCCAGATCCAGCCCTCTGGGGATGCTGAAGTAAACATGTTTGTGCCTCTCGAGCTTGAAACACTGTCATCCAAAAGGACCACAGAGCCAATTGAGGTGGAGTTTGGGTCTCCGAAAGTACCATTTGAAGTTGTTGTACTACCTCCCAAAATGAGAGTGCTTATTCCTGTAGCAATATCAGCCGTAACACTGTTTCATACACAAGCCATTCCTTGGGATTACACCGCCGAGGCAAGAAGTAAGGGCAAAACTAGGCCTGGAGAAGTAATTGCAGCGCAGGGTATGACCAAGACTAGCAGAATTTATACTCCGGAGCACTTAGTTGAACCAAGTAAGCAGGCCTATAGATGGCATGTTGAAACTGGGCCTAATGATCTCTGGCGAAAGATACAGGCAAAAGAATACTCATTTTTTGATCAATTAAACAAAACACCAGCACAGATCTCCATTCTAGCTCTACTGCAAAGCTCTGAGACACACAAGAATGCCCTGATGAAGATACTGAGCGAGGCATACGTACCCAGCAATATAACTGGAGGAGAGATGGAATACATGGTCGGGCAGGTATTGGAGATTCATAAAATCACTTTCCACGAGTATGAGTTTCCCCCTAAAGTTTTAGGCCACAACAAAGCATTGCACATCACTGTGCAGTGCGAAGACTATTTCATCACCAGGACTTTGATTGATGGAGGGTCCAGCCTCAACATTTGTCCTTTGGTGACCCTCAGAACGTTGGGAAAAAGTCTGCATGAAATCGAGTATGGGGCTATCCACGTCAAAGCTTTTGATGTTTCCCAAATGTACACTATTGGGGAGATCAGTTTATTTCTGCAAATGGGGCCAACTTGGTTCGATTTTGATTTTCAAGTAATAGACATCCCAGCATCCTACAACTTACTACTGGGATGACCTTGGATCCACACCACTGGAGCTGTAGCATCAACCCTGCACCAGGAAGTGAAGTTCGAGTGGAATCACCAAGAGGTGATTATTCATGGCGATGGGAGTAACCCCATATACAGTCGTCAAACCATCCCGGCGATTGAGGGGAGAAGGAAGCTAGGAGGAGAAACTTACCACCACATTGAGTGAGTCAACGCCATGGACAAAGATAAATGGTAGGATAACAAGATAGAGAGTATACTGAATTGGAGCGGGTATGAACCTGGCAAAGGGCTCGGCAAGAACCTCCAGGGAATCACCAAGCCTATCAAACTGAAGAAGCATGACACCACTTTCGAGTTAGGGTATGGATATACTTGGGAATAATTCCAGAACTGGTCGCCACCATGGCGTGGCCCTTACTATCCACTGGAGCACCTGATACCCCACTTGGAACAAACTTTCCAGCCAGCCGACATCATGTATGGGTCAGAGGAAGATGAAACATTGGCCGTAATGAAGAACCTATTCTTGGAAGATGACAATATGGACTGTCATGTCATTCTTGAGGAGGAAGGGGAGAAAGGCCCTTCCATACAGGTGGTGAACCGAGGAGAGTACCTCAAAAATTGGTCCATCAGAACCACCCAGGCCGGGAGAGCTTCAGGGTAGCAAGACTGAACAAAGCACTATGCATTATTTTACTTTTTCATTAGTTGATTTCCTTTCAGTATTATCTCTAAATTTCGAAAAAGAGCTCCGATGTTCAAAATAATTTTGGAATTAATCAAAGTATTTCAGTTTCTTATTATTTTCTCTGCCATTTAATTTATTTTTTACACAGTATTACTATTACTTATCTTGATGAACCGACGAATATGACATGCGACGAGGTAACGCAACGAACGGATATAGACTCAGAAGAGGATGAAATACCAAAAGAGGTCATTAAAGAGGTTGAGGATTTTGAGAATAGGCCTTAGTCTAACTTGGACGATACTGAGGCCATCAATCTGGGGGATGCAGAGAATATCAAGGAAACGCGCATTAGTGTTCATATGTCACCATCAGAAAAGGAGGAGTACACGGAGTTCTTAAAAGAATTTGAGGACATATTTGCCTGGTCATATGATGATATGACCGGTCTCAGTACATCTATTGTAGCTCACAAACTGCCAACAGATCCGACATGTCTGCCGATAAAGCAGAAGCTCAGAAAATTCAAGCCAGACATGAGTTTGAAAATCAAGGAAGAAGTTACCAAACAAGTCAAAGCCAAGGTCCTCAGGGTAGTGGAATACCCGACATGGTTAGCCAACATTGTGCCAGTGCCAAAGAAGGACGGGAACCGGGACCTCAACCGGGCCAGTCCGAAAGATGACTTCTCCTTACCAAACATACACATCCTGATTGACAACTGCGCCAAGCACGAGCTGCAGTCATTCGTCGATTGTTTCGCTAGGTACCATCAGATATGGATGGATGAAGAAGACGTGGAGAAAACAGCTTTCATTACACCGTGGGGAATGTATTGCTACAAGATAATGTCGTTTGGATTAAAGAATGTTGGGGCCACCTACATGAGGGCCATGACTACTATTTTCCATGATATAATACACAAAGAGATCGAGGTGTATGTAGATGATGTCATCAACAAATCCAAGAAAGCCACTGACCGCATGGAAGATTTAAGAAAGTTCTTCGACAGATTGAGAAGGTATAACCTAAAACTGAATCCCGCCAAATGTGTATTCGGGGTTCCTGCCGGAAAACTGCTCGTGTTCATCGTAAGTCGGCGAGGAATAGAAATGGATCCGTCAAAGGTTAAGGCCATTCAATAATTGCCACCGCCAAAGAACAAGAAAGAGGTTATGCGTTTCTTGGGGAGACTCAACTACATCAGCCGATTCATAACCCAGTCCAATGTCATTTATGAACCAATCTTTAAGATATTGAAGAAGGACGCCGCCACTAAATGTACTGATAATTGTCGAATTTGAACTATGCCTGACCTGATTCCCGTTTAAGAGGGGATATGTAGGCAGCCCTATGGTTTTGGTCACAATTTAACAAAATTTTCATTTCCCCCGACATTGGAAACTGGGGCAGAATTTTGAGGAGGACCCTCAAAATTTCGAAGTTGATTCTCGCCATTCATCATGCGCAGCCGTCAGAGGCACCAACTCAGTAAACTGGGGCAGAATTTTGAGGAGGACCCTCAAAATTTTGGATCAAAAGAGGTTGCAATATCTTGAACCACGTCACAATCGTCGGTTCTTCTAAAGAGAAAATCGTTTTGTTTGTTATCTATTACTTATTTACATCATGTTTTTAAATTAAGTTACCAAATTATACATGGATACTATCAGAATTGCTTTGCTAGCAGCGCAACCCCAATGAAAACAAGAGCCGAGTAGGACGAGCGCAGTCCGCGGGAAGACGAACTCACATTCCCCCTTGACAAAACTCACAATCTTTCTTTGAATGGAGGCGCCCCAAAAACATAGAATCATCGGATACGATTACAAACTCACACTTTTCAAGAATACAATTCTCAGGATCATCACCCATTTCGAGCATTATTCGCATGCAACATCCCCAGCAACCACAAGGACAACTAACTGTCAGCTATCACCTCTCAGCTAAAAGATTTCATTACTCTTCGCCTTTATTTATTGCATTGCATAAGGCTACCTTTATGCCTTCCGAGGTTAAGCACTACCTCCATCCTATATTTCCTTACATTGCATAATGCTACTTTTCTGCCTTCCGAGGTTAAGCACTACCTCCATCCTGCATTTCCTTGCATTGCATAAGGCTACTTTTCTGCCTTCCGAGGTTAAGCTCTATCTCCATCATGCATTTCCTTGCATTGCATAAGGCTACTTTTCTGCCTTCCGAGGTTAAGCACTACCTCCATCTTGCATTTTCTTGCATTGCATACGGCTACTTTTCTGCCTTCCGAGGTTAAGCTCTACCTCAATCCTACATCTCCTTGCATTGCATAAGACTACTTTTATGCCTTTCGAGGTTAAGCTCTACCTCCATCCTGCATTTTCTTACATTGCATAAGGCTACTTTTCTGCCTTCCGAGGCTAAGCGCTGTCTCCATCCTGCATTTCCCTGCATTGCATAAGGCTACTTTTCTGCCTTCCGAGACTAAGCATTGTCTCCATCCTACATGGCTGAAATATCGCCACCTCTTATTTGCATCAGTTGAAATACCACCAGCTTTTTTTAAATCTTGCATGGCGGAAACATCGCCAATTTTGTTTAAATCCCTCATATCGGCTGAAAGATCGCCAAATGCATTCAAATCGTTACATCAGCTGAAAAATCGTCAGGTTTTTATTTAAATTTCTGTCAGATGAAATATCGCCAATTATATTTTTCTACATCGGCTGAAACATCGCCAGCTTTATCTAATTCTCTGTATCGGCTGAAAGATCGCCAGTTTATGTTTAAACCTTCGTCAGCTGAAATATCGCCATTTTATATTTATGATTTATATCGGCTGAAATACCGTCAAATCTTGCATTTTCATGGGCTGAAATACCGCCAAGCTGTCCAAGGGCGTCATTGTTCGGAGGCACCATTTTCATAGCCCGAGAACTCCATGCCATGGCCCGAGGATCCCGCTTTATATTTTTTACATCATTATTCAGAGGCATCATGGTTCGGAGGCACCATCATCATAGCCCGAGAACATCATTTCATAGCCTGCGAATCCTTTATTATGCGCTTCATGGCCCAGGACGTCATCCTAATCGTCCAAAGACAGCATTTATGGTCCAAACTACATATGACCTGATTACTGTAAAACCAGGGATATGTAGGAAGCTCAAAAACCAGAGCTCGGTCAAAACCTTTGCAAGTTGTTTCTCTCGGTCAAAATTGGTCATCATATCTTTATCCGACAACTCTTTCATCCTTCCCGGGTAAAGAAGAGCACCTATTGACACCCAATTTTTTCCAATGTATTTTATATACTCAAAATGTCCTCAAAATAGTATGTACATGCATATATAAGCATCCCCAAGAGTTTTGGTAATTTTTTCTTATTTTAAAGATTTTAAAATTAATTTGTTATCTATTTTAATAGTACAAAATTCAATAATTATTTCCAGACTATCATTTTGGTGAATAATTTATTTTATTCTCATATTTACACCCAGATATAATTAAGGTGATTTTTGCATAATTTATTTGGCATTTTTAAAGCTAAATTATAGCCTATTTTCGATTAATAGTATTTTATAATTACAAAATTGCTCCCAGTATTTTTTTAAATTAACATTTATATGTTATTAATCAATTTAGTGCTTCAATGGGTTTTTAAAATTATTTTAACTATTTTTATTAAAATAAAAAGGGATGAAATGGTGGTTTAACATTTAGCCTCATCCAATTCGATTATAACCCCTTTGTATTTCAATTTTAACCACAAATTGAACCCCAATTCCAACTCCAAATCCCCCAACTCAATTCTCAAATCACCCATACCCAATTTAATGACCCGGTCCAGCCTTGATCTAATTTGAGCCGTTGATCAAGTGAGATCAACGGCCCAGGTTTTATTTCCAAAATCAAAATCATACAACCCCCCTCCCAAACCGCTCATTTTCAGATGGTCTCTCTCTCTCTATGCTGACTCTTGCTCTCCCTTCTCTCTAGAACCTTCTGGTTCTCTCTCTCGTCTCCGATGAATCCAACGCCTCTCTGGCCACCTCCAGCCTCACTTCTCTCGACCACCAGCCGCCGTGAAACCTTGTCTCATTGATTCCCTCTATCTTCGATACTCCAAAAGCCTCTACCACACAGGTTGGTCATCGGAAGCTTTGCCAGGTCTTTCTCCTATGGGTTATGGTTCGATGGTGCTACGAGCATCATTATTGACGAGTTTCACCGCCAGGTTCATTACCCCTCACTGGTTTATTACAAAACCCTAATTTTCTTAAAGCTTTATCTTTTAAACGATTTTTAACTTATTCTTTTGTGTTTTACACTACTCTCTACTCGATCTTTTCGATTTTTCAAGTTTTCAACGTTTTGTTCTTCTTTTAAAACTAGGGTTTCTGAACCTCTTTCGAAATCACTACATCTGCTAGTCCTATATGTTTGTATTGATATTTCTGCTTGTTTGTGTAATCTTCTGAGTTATCTCCCAATTTCCATGTGTTAATTTGTTCTGACGTTCCACTGATTCTGTGATTTCTTACTTAGGGTTCTTAGTTTTGTGCCTGTTGTGTTTAAATAGGTCTAATTGTCTCTTTTTACTAAAGTGTTCTGCCGATTCTATGTATCTCTTTGAATCCCTGATTTTTTTGTATGTGGTTTCTTTGGAGGTTTTTCACTGACCTGAGTCACTTCCTTGCTTGTGAGATGCTTTCCTTACTTAGTGTTGATTCCCTGTGATTTTCCATCTCGCTCGTGATTTTCTAAACCAATTGTTTTCAAAATCAGTCTATAATCCGTCTTTTTATGTGCACAATATTTTTATTTCTTTTTTACTTTCTTTGTAATTATTTTGTACTATCAGTCTTTCAAACACCTTCCTTATTTGATGCAATTTGTACCGTTTGAGCTATGACTCCCTAATTTAAAGGAATCCAAGTTTTTAATTGATTCTAATAGGTATTATTTCTATAATTATAATCAGTCTATATGTATTACCTTATTTTCCACTTAATTTGAGAGCTATAAGTACCCTACTCTCTCTTTAGCACAGACGAACAAAAAAGGTCATTGTTCTGAACTCTCTCTTACACACATAAGCATATTCAGTGTTCTCTCTTGTTTCCTACACATCCTCTCCC
Source organism: Nicotiana glauca (assembly GCA_026770625.1). Lineage (NCBI taxonomy): Eukaryota > Viridiplantae > Streptophyta > Magnoliopsida > Solanales > Solanaceae > Nicotiana > Nicotiana glauca. The sequence continues at coordinate 16,374 of MU721455.1, read as the reverse complement.
ATTTTCCCTATTAACTACTGATTACTCAGTCGGCTGAAAGCCATGACTGAGTGGTTTTGGGGCTGCTCCACTATTTTACTGCTCTATACATTGCTGATTGTTTGGTCTACATACTACTGCTCACTTTCCTACACACTACTACTCTACACTATCTCATCCTTGACTGGTATGCCCTCTATTTGATTTGTACATGTTGCACTTTATTTTGTTTCTTCTATGCTTTTACTTATGGTTCTGCTATTCTTATTGCAACTAACATGCCCCTGTGTGACTTCCTTCTATTAATCCGGCATGCCTACTGATTTGCTTAATGCATGTTCTCTTCTACCCCTAGCCCTAGTACATTCTCTGCATGTGTCATCAGCCCTTTTGTTTGAAACCCGGTGTGACTGTCTAAGTTTTGAAATGCTTTCCTTTGGTATCTAGGTGCAATTGTGTTATTACATGTGAACTACTTGGCCCCCACTTCCCTTTTCCATGTTTGCGTTTACTGCCTGGAACTATATGAGGTATTTTGGTTTTGAGTTTGTCAAAAATGTCCCATTGTTTTTCTTTCAAAACTGGTTCTACATAGATCATTTTTTTAAACAGCTTTTCAACTTAATTTCTTTAAAGAAAATTCTATCACACTCTCACTACTCCTAGAGTCTAGGTTCTACCCTATTCGTGTAAGCATTGCCTTGGGTACCTTTGAGTGCCCATTGAACTTTGATGCACAAGGCTGGTAATTCCACAATGCACTTGTTCAACATTTTGGTAGTGTTTGGATGCTGGTATTGGCCAAGGACCCTCATTGGGTCCTTAGGGAGCTTTGCCGCACCCAAACCATGGTCAAGGCTGTGAAACTCGAAAGAAGTGAGGTTGGAAGATTGGGCCTAGTTGAAGACTCCCTATAGAGTAGCTTCTTATTTATTTTTCATTATGTAATTCAGCTATCAGGGTTTGTAATAACTTATAAACAACTTATTGGGGCTATTGTGGAATTGGGAGGGATTATGCATGCTTAGTTTAATTAATGGTTAGAGAATATGTCTATAGGGCTTTACTTACCAATTTGTGCAATAGAAGCCATGTGTAGGACATGCATCTCACACCTAGATATCCTGTCTTAAGCTCTTTAATTTCAGATTGTTATACTCACTTTGTAATCAGTTAGTAATCAACAAATAACTGTTAAAAACTACTACTGCATTTAGAGACCATGATTTAAGAGCTTTATGTGCATTAGATATTATGTTATTTCGGGTTGCAATTGTTGAACGCCTCACTAGCTGTTTATTTAATAACATAAGTTTGGTTGACTACGTCTTCTCTTTAAAACTGGAATTAATATGCATGTTCACCCCTTTTTTAAGGCAAGTAGGCAATAAGTACGTCGCCTAGGCAAGCTTTAGGCCTTAATAATAATCGATTAACCATGTTCTTATCTGTTTAAGACTAATCAGGTTGGTTTAATTTAAATTCTACTACTCTCATTCCTGTTGTGACTCTTTGGGGATCACCTTTTTACTGAAAATCCACCTCTATCCGGGAACAAGCTTTTCTTTGCAATCATGTATTTATTCTCACTGATTTTGGATTCTTGCTCTATTAAGTTTTCAAACTGCTGGGCTACCTTTTGTGCTGTTTTGATTTAAATACTGTATTTTCAAGTCTTTACCTTTTTTCAAACCAGGTTTTAACAGTTTCCTTAGCTTTCTTTTTACTTACCCTAACATCTGTCACTTGTTCCTTTTCTTTAAAAATCTCTACCTTTGAGACCTTAAAATGTGTTAAAAGACGTGCCAACTACATGCTTACTTGTGGAGGGATTTGTGAGCCTCTTATTTGACTTTGAATGTTCCTTTTATGTGTAGTCCTACTTGTTATGTATGTCACCTAGCATTTTGTCCTTTAAACTTAAGGGTTCAGCCTAGTACTCACCCTGTAGGAACAGTAGTCCTAAATGCCTCCGGGGATTGATAGGTGGGACGGGTAATAGCATGCAGTAGGAAACGATATCATTCCACGCTTAATACCTTAACGGGATGGGAAGGGTAGACATGGAGATGATGATCACACTATAACATTATGCGTACGATTGGTTACCGGTGTTGTGTGGATGATCCATGTGTTTTATAAACCTAGGACCCCTTTCCTTTATGTAACTTAGTTTAATACCAATAAATTCTATCTTTTTGAACTACCCAAAAACTCCTCTTAATTTTACTGCATTATTCCTTCTAAATTCCCTTTTTGTTTATTCAATGGCTTGACTAATTTTCTGCACTTAGACCCTACCTCAAACAAATTATAGATTCCATCATGCATGTTACATACCTACCCTTATGTGTGAAATTATTTGTATACTTGCTTGCATTAAAGTCACAACATAGCATGGCCGGGAACCACACTAGTGGATCTTGAGGGGTGCCTAACACCTTCCCCTCGAGATAATTTCTAGCCCTTACCCGAACTCTGATTTTCAAATTCAAAACCTTTCGTGTCCTAATGCACTTAATCATTAGGTGGCGACTCTTCAATTCCAAAAACCCAATTCCCAAATGGGAATAGAGTTGTCTTCCCAAATGTCCTAAATCAGATTTCGCGAGAAAAAGGGGGTGATGACACCAAGTTGGTTACAGTTGTAGATGGTGGAGTTTTCAGGATGCAAGGTCGTGTTTGTGTGCCCAATGTGGATGGAATTTGTGTGTTTATTCTTGAGGAGGCCCATAGTTCCCGATACTCTATTCATCCGAGCACCGCCAAGATGTATCAACACTTGCGGCAGCATCATTGGTTGAGGAGAATGAAGAAGGATATTGTTGCATATGTAGCGCGGTGTTTGAATTATCAGGAAGTAAATTACGAGCATCAGAGACCTGGTGGTTTGCTTCAGAAGATTGAGATTCATGAGTGGAAGTGGGAGTGTATTACCATGGATTTAGTTGTTGGACTCCCACGGACTCAGAGGAAGTTCGACGCAGTATGGGTTGTGAGCACGTGATTTTTACCCTATTTGAATTACTCCCACAAAATCAAAACAAAATAATTATTTTTCATTGTTTGCATATTTTTATGTGCATATTTAATTTTATTAATGCATCGAAAAATACAAAAAAATATATTGCAATTGAATTTAGGATTTAATTAAATATTTTGGAATTAATTAATAAATTTTTGTTTTAAAAAAATGAAAAAAATTACAAAAATAACGTACTTTGCATTTTTAGTGTTTAATGTCAAAATTGTGTGATTTGGTATTTAATTGTTTGTGATAACTATTATTTAGAGCTAATTAGTTTAATTTGATAGGATAATTTGGTTTAGGGATTAACTTAGGATTTAAATTAATTTGGAGAAGAAAAATAGTTGGGAAATAAATATTAAGGAAAAAGAATAAACAGAAATCAGAATTTTTGGGCCAAGTTAATTAAAATTCCAAGCCCAAATCAAATACCCATCCCAAAATCCGGATATACCCATCCAGTCAAGCCCAAACCTAGCCCCCAACCCAGTTCTCCCCTAACAGAACCAAACGACATCATTTGGACACACTTTGATAAGGACCGTCGATCTTATTTGATCGAACGGTCCATAACCTTACCCGCAAACCGAGCTCGATCCGCCCCTGAACTGGTCCAACACCCTATCAACCAAACGACCTCGTTTGTACGGTCAAAACATATCTGGGCCGTCAAGATCATTTGATCCAACGGATCAGAATTGCCCTCCTCTTAAGTATTTAAGTGTCCAGACTAGCCCGCCCACCCCTCTCAGTTGTCTCTCTCACACCCCTCTCTCTCAGAGACAGCCCCCTAAACCCAAATGCCTCCACCATTCTCCCACCGCTTTAGGGTGGCAGCACCACCTCATATCACCACCAAATCAACACCAAATAACCACCTCACTCCCCTCTTTCCAAATCTGTACTTCACTTCCTTCGAATCTGCCTAGAACTCTTCGAATATTGATTCGAAATGATGAACCCTAGTGCCGCCACAGTTTCTCCGGTGGCGGCGCTGCCTCCAAACACCCCCAAATAAACACCCTAGGACCGCTTCCTTCCCTTCTTCCCAAATCCCATACTAGTTTCTCTCGAATCTCGCTGGAACGTCTCGAATGTTTAATCTAAAGGTTCGAATCATAAAAGCCGAATACAAAACCTGATGCTCCAGTTCCTCATGAGTTTTAGGACTGATTTTATCCCAAAATAAGGTTATTCACTTATTCTTGACAATGAACAAGTGATTGACCATATTTGGTGATTTAAAATCGTAGGGTTAGCTACGAGGTCAAGCCTGAACGAGTAAGTTTCCCTTATTATTTCTATTCCTCTTATCATTCGTTTCACCTCTGCCTCCTCTTCTTTTATTCTACGTGTATGTTTGATTGGTTTGTTTCTGGTGGAATTTTATTTAGTTTCGAACCTAGTTTTCTTTACTTTAGGTTAATTTGCTTATTCGTATTTATTTCTGTTAATTTCAGTTCTTCTGCTCAATTTATTTGGTCTTGTTTGTTTGTTTGTTTGTTTGTTTTTAGGTTTGTTAATTAGCTTTTGTATCTAATCGTTAATGTCTGAACTTGCCATCTGAATCATTAGACTTCATGGCCCTCATTTAGGGTTTAGTCGAATCAGTTCACTTATGTTTAAGGATATTTGTTATGAAATCAGCATGTTAGTGTTTCGTGGTGTTTTGGCTCCCTGTTAAAATTATTGTGTTAATTGTTCGGAGGTCGAATCTCAAAATTGCCTGTTTCTTGCTAATGTCAGTTCAGATTGTTCATGTGTGAGGTTATTTCTGATTCCATGTTAAACCTATTTAGGTTTCGAAAACTGATGCCATTTGATTCTGATTACTTAACGATTCTATCTTAGAGAATTGTTTGTCATGTTTTTAAGTATTCAGAATTTTAAGAGGTAATCAATAGGGGCCTTAGGGGGTTAACTTAGGTAGCCTAGCCTAAGAATGTCAATAATTGAAATAAGGGCTGCTAATTGATAAGTGGTGCAATAATAAATTTAATTTAAAGGTACTAAGATAGTGGTTAATTAAAGAATAAAAAGGATAATCTGATAGTGGATATAACACTAATTGGAATCCTATTTAAAAGGCTGGAAGTCAGATAAGAAAAGAGGTAGAAGAAAAAAGAAGAGAGAATATAGTCTAAGAGTCTTGAGGTTTAGAAAAAGGGAGAGCTTGAGGAGAGAAAACAACATTGATAGTCTGAAAAAAGAGAGTCTTAAGAGATTGATATACAGAGAGATACACATAGATACACAAGAGAGAGTCCACAGATAGATAGATAAGAATACTCTGAAAGACTGATAGACAAAGGAGATACAAGTCTGGAGTTGAGGGTTTAGGAGATCAGATTTTAGAAATACAAAGGGGAGAGAAAACTTCTACTGTTTCATCGATTCTCATTGATTTTCTGATTCTTTTCAAATTCTGAAAATAGTAGTTCTTCATTGTGGAAGTTAAAAATGATTTGAACTTGGTTTTAAAACTTGGTTCCAAGTCTGCTGGGTTTTGTTCGAGTGAAATTCTTTATTTTGGGTTGCTGTGTATTAACTCTGGGCTTGAAGCTGGGTTTTATTGGTATTTTGTTGACTGATTGTTGATGTTGTTGTTGCTGACTCATTACCTCATTTTCTATGTTCCTTCCATATCCATGTACACATTGTAAAGCTCTACTGATTGTGAAATGTTGGATTTGAAGAATAAGATGAGAAAGAAGAATTTGAAAGCATAATTTTAGTTGTTTCTGATTCAATCATGTTCTATTTTGAATTTCTTTTCTTACTTGGTATGCCATACTGTTAGTTGATCTGTGTGTTAAGTAAACAAGTTCTTTTGCAATTGATTTGGAACTATTGTAAAACTAAAGGACAGTTTGTTAGATAAGTTTAAGTCATACATGCATGCTCGAGAAATCTGGGAATTGTAAATGGTTTTGGATTCAGCTGCTAGGGCGTTCTTTAGTTTGGACAATATGTTACTCATGTTCAGTTGATTATGTGTTCACCCATTGGTTTTGCTGAAAGTATTTCTAGGATTTATAATTGTGATTAAGGAAAAATGATCCATAGTACTTCAAATAATAGACTTAATTCATTTTGGTTTGATTATGAGCGTGTAAATTAGAACTCGTGGATTGTACTCCCTCCGGTTCACAATAAGTGTCCAATTTGCTTTTTCATTTTGGTTCAAAATAAGTGTCCACTTATGTAATCAAGAAAGAATTCAATTTATTTTTACAAAATAACCCCTATGTACATATCCCTAAAAAAAATTCTTACTCCTCACATTAAATATTTAATTAGGGGTTGTTAAGTCATAGTAGGTATTTTTGTATAGAATTTAGTATTTTCTTAATGGGCGTGCTAAAATTTAATTGGACACTTATTGTGAACCTGAGGGAGTAATGTTTATGGAATGGTTTTAAAATTGAAGAACATAGTTCAACCTCATTTTTCTGTGGTCTCCAATTGAAATGTAAGTAGTAACTGGGCCTGCAGACTTGATCCTAAGGATTGGGCCAGAAACTGGCCCAATTACTGAAATCAAATGGCCAGGTTTACTTTGGGGTGTTCAGTTTATTAGCAAAAGCTGAGATCACTTTGACTCCCATATAACTAGATGTTTCACGTGCTGGGAGAGTTAATCTCGATTCTAGTGCTTGATAATGCTCAAGCTCCAAAACTCGGAATTCACGTTGGGCCTGGGATGCAAGCCCGCCATTTTTTTTAACTCGTTTGTTCTTTCTATAGGTAAGGCCAACTGTTTGGACCCAAGATCTTTGCATAATAATGTAGTTCACAACATAGGTTTATTGGATTAAACTCGGTCCATCGTTTAGCCTAAAATTGGTGACAACCTTTCTCGCCTTTTTAATTAATCAATTGAGGTGTGCTACGTCTAATAACAGTTATGGCCCTTTGAGTGTAGTTCAATTAATCCTTTGAATTTAGAATTAAGGTGTGCCATGCCAAACAAAAATGACAATTGCAGGTCCCTCATTTTAATTTATTTTATTTTATCCTTAGAATTTGAGGCGCGCCATTTAGCGAATTTTCATGGCCCTCGCAAGGTTGCAAACGCAAAATTGTTTTAGGCGCATTAGTTTAGTAATTTACCTTCCTAAACTCGGGTACGCATTTATGCGACCCAAATCCAAATCTCAACGTTGGATAAAATACGTTGCGGACTGCGGGTGCATTTATCTAACGTGGTTCAAAACAAATTTTAAATAACGTTGTAATCTTCCTTTAAAAAATGAATAAAAGTGGTTAAATTTAAAATTGTACATAGGTTCAAAAATGTTTTAAATCAGATAAAAAATCCAATAATAGTAGTTGAGAGACCGTGCTATTACCATGGGACTCGGGAATGCCTAACACTTTCTTCCGGGTTAAAAGAATTCCTTACCCGGATTTCTGGTTCGCGGACTGTAATACAGAGTCAATCCTTTTTCTCGATTCGGGATTTGAACCGGTGACTTGGGACACCATAAATCTCCCAAGTGGCAACTCTGAATCTTTAATAAATATAGCCCTGTTTCGACCGTCCTTTAATTGAAAAAACTCCCTTTATTACACCCCTCCTGGGAGCGTAGGTAAAAAGGAGGTGTGACATGGGTTATTGTGGATAGGCTGACCAAGTCAACGCATTTCACTCATGTGGCAGTTTCCTATTCTTCGGAGTGGTTGGCAGATATTTATATTCGTGAGATCGTTCGTCTCCATGGTGTGCTCGTATCTATCATTTCTGATCGAGGTACGCAATTTACCTTATATTTCTGCAGGGCAATTCAGCGTGAGTTGGGCACATGAGTCGAGTTGAGCACAGCAATTCATCCTCGGACGGACGGACAGTCCGAGCATACTATTCAGATTTTGGAGGATATGTTTCGCGCTTGTGTTATTGATTTTGGAGGTTCTTGGGATCAGTTCCTGACGTTAGCGGAGTTTTCCTACAACAATAGTTATCAGTCGAGCATCCAGATGGCTCCCTATGAGGTATTATATGGTAGGTGATGTCAGTCGCTGGTTAGATGGTTTGAGCCGGTAGAGGCTCAGTTATTGGATATGGATTTGGTACAGGATTCCCTAGATAAGGTTAAGATCATTTAGGATAGGCTTCGTACAACTCAGTCCAGGAAAAAGAGTTATGCCGGCCGTAAGGTTCGTCATGTGGCAGTCATGGTCCGAGAGCGAGTGTTGCTTCGGGTGTCGCCCATGAAGGGCGTGATGAGATTTGGAAAGAAGGGCAAGTTAAGCCCTAGGTTTATCGGGCCTTTTGATATCCTTGATCGAGTGGGAGAGTTGGCCTACAAACTTGCATTGCCACCAAGCTTATTAGAGATACATCCAGTGTTTCATGCTTCCATGCTTCGGAAGTATCACGGCAATCCATCCCACGTATTATATTTCAGCACTGTCCAACTAGACAAGGATTTGACATACAAGGAAGAGCCGATAGCTATTCTAGACAAGCAGGTTCGTCAATTGAGATCAAAGAGTTATCCTTCAGTTCCTGTGCAGTAGAGAGGTCAGCCTGTTGAGGCAACTACCTAGGAGTCCGAGTCCGATATGCAGAGCAGATACCCCCCATCTTTTCACTAGCTCAGGTACTTTTCTATGTCCGTTCAAGGACGAACAGTTATTTAGAGGTGGAGAATGTGATGACACAAAAGGTCATCTCGTATTTTAGAACCCAATTTGGGATTCTGAGGCCTTCAAAACCTCATTTACTTTCTCCTCGATTTGCGTGCGCAGTGCAGGCGCATTTCCGGAAGGCCTTGATGTGAAAATTTGAGAAAATATTAAATTTTGCCTTTTAAAAATTGAATTAAATTGATTTCGGTCAATATTTTAAGTAAATATACCCGAACCCATGATTTAACGGTCCCGAAGGATCCGTAGTAAAATATGGAACTTGGGCGTATGCCCGAAATTGAATTTCAAGGTCCCTAACCCGAGAAATGAATTTTTGAAGAAAATTGTTAAACTGAAAATAAAATAATTTTTGGAAATTGAATAATATTTGATCTTGTTGGTATCGGGCCTGTATTTTAGTTTTGGAGCCCGGTACAGGTTTAACGTGGTATTTAAGTCATGTAGGTGAAATTTGGTGAGAAACGGAACTCATATGACGTGATTCGGACCCTCGGTTGTGAAAATAAAAACTTTAAGTGTTCTCAAGAGTTTCATTGATTTTGATGCTAAATTCGTAGTTCTAGGTGATATTTTGTCCATTTCATCGCGCGAGCAAGTCCGTATGATGATTTTAGACTTGTATTCATGTTTGGTTTGGAACCCCGAGGGCTTGGGTGAGTTTTGGATATGCTATGGGGTGATTTACACTTAGAAAATCTGTTATATGGCTGCTTCTGGTATGCTAACATTTTGTGCTTCGCATTCGCCAAGCAACTCCCACGAACACGAAGTGCAAGCTGGGATAGGGAGGATTTTCTTCTACACGAACGCGAGGATTTGGTCACGAACGCGGAGCACTGGGGGGTTAGCTCTTTGTGAACGCGACCGACCATAAGCAAACGCGTAGTGCAATGGAGGTGGGCTGGGAAAATCATCAAGTTACCCTTCGCGAACGGGGTCCCAGGCCCGCGAACACGATGGTCAAGGGGACTGACCATCGCGAATGCGAAGGCCTTTCTGACCGCAATGCATCGCGAATGCGACAGACCTCTCGCGAACGCGAAGAAGGTCTGTCTAGTGTTTTAAAAACAGAACTCAAAACGGGAATTTGCCATTCTTTCATATTTTCAAAACCAAGGAAGCTTAGAAGCAATTTTCAAGAGACAAGTTATTTTCCAAAGTGTTGGTATATGATTCTAAACCATTTTCTTTCAATTATCCATTGCATTTCATCAATTTTCATCCGAAAATCTAGGGGTTGTATGGTAGAAATTGGGGGTTCTGGTAGAATTAGGAATTTTTATATAATTGGGATTTAGACCTCGATTTGGGGTTGGATTTCAAAACCAATTACATATTTGGGCTTGTGGGTGAATAGACGAATGTGTTTTATTCTGAACCTCGAGTTTGGACCAAGCGGACCGGAGGTCGGTTTTTGGCCTTTTTGGGGGAAAGTTTGGGAAAACTAAATTTGTGCATTGTAGTTGATTCCCTTAAAAAATAATTATTGATATTGAATTAATTGTGGCTAGATACGAGTGGATTGGAGGTAAAATCTAAAGGAAAAGCGATATTTGAGGCTTGCGTTTGGCCGTGGAATCGAGGCAAGTGCCGTAAACCATAGCTTGAGGGATTAGGTGTTGTTGCCTTATTTGCTACATGTTTAATTGTTGAGTACGATGTGTAGGTGAGGTGACGAGTATCTATACGTTGTTGTTGGGTCATAGCATGCGAGTGAGTCTTATACTTGTGACTGTTGTATTCTTTATACGTAGTATTCATGCTTTAACTAGTTAATTCTTCATGTTAAACAAGTTTTATTATGTTTTTTTCTCTAGTTTGGATATTGGTTGAGTATTGACTCAAGTTGAGATTTATATTTTGAAGTTAAATGTTGAAACGAGGTAGGTTATTGCTGATTCTCTTACTGGGTTTTTATGTTTTCTATTGTTTGGGTGAGGAAGAGTGTAAAGCACGAAAGGTGATGCCCTGCACGATATTGTGAGTGAGTGTAAATGCACGAAGGGTGATGCCGATCCAAGATTATGAGAGAGTTAATGCACGAAGGGTGGTGCCGTGTCGTTTCATTTATTTCTTATGGTAAGGACGTGAGTAAAATCACGAAGGGTGATGCTGCGCATATGTTGCCATGTTATTATTTGTCACGCCCCGAGAACAGAGGCGAGACCGGCACCTAGTGCCTCATCTATCCTTGCGTACCACTTATGACTAAGAGACTCTGAATATGTAATGTCATACTTTGGCTATGGATCACATTACAAGATAATGTGCGATACAAATATAAAACTAAATGGAGACTAACGTTGACTAATATAAAAATAAAGCTGGGCTGGCAAAGACGTCATGATTACTACAACAGACAAGCCAACAAAATATACGTACAGGGCCTACAAGCCCAACATACTGCACTAACCGATAGGATATGTCTACAAGCCTCTACTAATAGATGTACTGTGATTGGAACAGGGCCCCGACCTACCCATAATATATCTACATATATACACTAGATATACACCATACTGCTAGACTTGGCAACTCCGAAAGAAGGGGAGCTTACCGATAAAGTTGTACTCGGACAACACCTACTGAGGAGGTTTACCCGTCTTTCTGTCTGAACCTGTATGCATAAAATGCAGCGCCCCCAGAAAGGGACGTCAGTATAAAATAATGTACCGAGTATGTAAGAAATATACTGAAGCAGAATCTGAACTGATAATATAATAACTGAAAACAACTGGGAGTCAAAGGAAATCTGAAAATATGCTCATCTGCTGATACTGACTCAGTTCAGTCAATATAGTGAGTAAAATAGTTGTCTGGCCCTATAAGGCTCGATATATATATATATATATATATATATATATACCGTAGTAGGCTCGCTCATAGGTGTTCGGCCATACTAGGCTCTGTATCTCGATCAACTAGGATCGCTCATAGGCGCTCGGCCACAGCAGGCTCGGTATATAACTTACCATCTGATCAGAGGTTGCCCAATAGGGGCCTGCCCATTGATTATATCTCGATAATAATGAATACTGTAAATACGTAAATTCTCTGCTCTCTTGACTGAAACTCTTGACTGAAAAAAGAAAATAATCAATTGAATATGAAGTCCCAATAAGGAGAATATTGTAACTTACAAAACTAGAAAAATATACGTAAATTTCGGTACATGAATTTTTCTTTATGCCTCGTTATCAATCTTTTGTAATTACGGAATCATGCAAAATGAAGGAAAAGCTTAGCCTTAACATACATGTTCCTGGAATTATTTGAATGAAACTGCTTCTTGCGAAATACGAACCAACCTATGCTTGGATTGAACAAAATTGTTGTTTTTCTTTGAATTTCAAATCGAACTTTGGCTAAAGAATTTGGACGAAAGCAACTTCTGTTTCCAGTTCTTGATTTCAAAACCAAAGACTTGAATTGATTTGGTTTCCTTTGTTTCTAACGTCCTTATGACTTAACTCTTAAGCCAAAGATATGAATTGGGACTAAAGACATGAAATGAAGCTAATTTGGCAAGAATTGGATAAGACGTCATTAAGTCATGATTATGTCCTTCATATGTAGCCACCTAGATTTATGAATGCTTAGTCATTTCTAAGCTTTGTGGCCTCTTGCCACGTTGGGGGAGGGGGTTTAGTTTATTAATTTTTTTTATCCACTTATTAGTTAACAGGGTTATATCCTGTTACCCGGTAATTAATCAATTACTCGCATAATTTAAAAATTACCATAAATTACTTAAAGTTCTATTTATTTTTAAAATACTTCATATATATATTATACCAGCGTGGTCATATGGTACCTTGCATGATACTAGTTCATAATTATCGGGTATTATTGCTTAATCCGTATTTTATTCCAAATTGGTCACTTTCAACGAAACTTATTTTCGTTAATCCGTGTACCCCTTTATCCTTCATAATACTTATTTATCTCTTGTTATAAATAGCGTAAGTACGTTAAAGTCAAGATGATCCCATCCCCGAGTCTACGTCCATTAACTGAAAACGAAATTTAAACATACGAAAATGCGAGATGTACCATCCTTCCTCCCTTAGAAATATTTGTCCTTGAATGTCTATTCTTAGATATTTTGGGAACACTTTTGCCGGAGTCTCTTCCGTACATCTGACTGAAACCAACTTGTACGCAGCAAGAAAACTTACTATACATGTCACACATGGCCACTGTCCATAAATAGCAACGCTTGGCTCCACACAATTGTCCATTATAAATTCTGAGAGTTGAGTGTACGTGATGACCTACTGGCAGGAGAGTTTATACCCTCGAGTCATATCTTCAGTTTGAAATAGGTGGAGGTATTTAGACTTTATTTCTTCCTCTGCTTCCCACGGCATCTCTTCCACCTTCTTACTTCTCCATAAAACCTTCACGGATGCTATCTCCTTATTTCGTAGCTTGCGGATTTGTCGGTCTAGGATGGCAATCGAAATTTCCTCATATATATGACAATTCCTCTATAATCTGTACATTATTTGTGGGCACCACTTGGGTGGGATCGCCAATGCACTTTCGCAGCATAGTTACGTGAAAAATCGGATGAACGGACTCCAATTTTGAGGGAAATTCTAACTCATAAGCTACTTGGCCCACTCTTTGAATAATCCTATAAGGCCCAATATACCGTGGGCTATGCTTGCCTTTCTTGCCGAATCTTATCACACCTTTCATAGGTGACACATTTAAGAATACCCAGTCATTAACCCCGAACTCTAAATCTCATCGCCGCACGTCAGAATATGACTTCTGACGACTCTGAGCTGTCAACAGTCACTCCCGGATAAGCTTTACTTTTTTTATGGCCTGTTGAACCGGGTCTGGCCTATGTAACCCAGATGCTCTAACATCAAACCACCCTATGGGAGATCTGCACCTGCGCCCATACAAAGCCTCGTACAGAGCCATCTGGATACTGGAGTGGTAGGTGTTATTATATGAAAACTCAATAAGAGGTAGATGTTCATACCAACTTCTTTTAAAATCCAGCACACATGCTCGTAACATATTCTCGAGCATCTGAATCGTGCGCTGGGCTTATCCATCTATTTGTGGATGAAAAGTTATGCTGAATTTCACGTGAGTTCCTCGACCTTTCTGAAATGACCTCCAAAAATGTGCTGTAAACTGGGCTCCACGGTCAGATATAATAGATACAGGTACTCTGTGTAGTCGCACTATCTCCTTAATATATAATTTTGCATAATCCTCTATTGTATATGTAGATCTGACCGGTAGGAAATGAGCTGATTTCATGAGCCTTTCGACTATCACCTATATGGAATCAAACTTACGATGGGAATGAGGTAAACCCATGATAAAGTCCATATTTATCGCCTCCCATTTCCATGTCGGGATCTCTATAGTCTGCATTAGCCCTCGGGGCTTCTGGTGCTCTATTTTCATCTGCTGGCAACTAGGGCATTGAGCGACATACTCAGCAATGTTCTTCTTCATATCGTTCCACCAATACACCTCCTTAATGTCATGATACATCTTCGTCGACCCAGGGTGAATGGAGTACCATGAACAATGTGCCTCTGACATAATCCTGTCTTGTAGGCTTGCTACATCTGGAATACACAAACGACCCCTGTATCATAGAACCCCATCTCCTTTGAGTTCTAACAACAACTTCTTCTGTTGGGGAACCCGCTCTCTCAATTCGACTAACTCTGGGTCCTCGTACTGCCTCTCCTTTACTTCATCTATGAGAGATGATTTTGCAGTATTTTGGAGTACAGCTCCTCCATTACCAGATTCAACTAACCAAACCCCCAAACAATCCAATTGATGATTCTCTCTAGTTAATTGTCTTTTTTCGGCCTCTACATGTGCTAAGCTACCCATAGATCGGTGACTTAAGGCATCTGCTACAACATTAGCTTTTTCTGGATGGTAGAGAATGTTAACATCGTAATCTTTTAATAACTCAAGCCATCGGTTGCAAATTCAACTCTTTTTTCTTGAAGATATATTGCAGGCTTTTATGATCTGTGAACACATCAACATGAACATCATATAAATAATGCCGCCATATCTTAAGTGCATGGACAACCGCAACTAACTCGAGGTCGTGGGTCGGATAATTCCGCTCATGCTCCTTTGGCCACCGTGAAGCATACGTAATTACTTCCCCATGTTGTATCAGGACACATCCTAACCCGACACCTGAGGCATCGTAATACATGGCATAACCATCTGGACCTTCTAGAAGTACTAGAACTGGCGCTGAGGTAAACCTGTTCTTGAGCTCTTGGAAGCAGGCCTCTGTCCACTGAAACATAGTCGTTTTATGCGTCAGCTTTGTTAATGGTGCTGAAAGAGAAGAAAAACCCTCTATGAACCTCCGGTAATATCCTGCTAAGCCTAAAAAGCTACCAATCTCTGTCGGAGTGGTTGGTCTAGTCCCGGATTTCACAGCCTCAATCTTCCGAGTGTCTACCTTTATACCTCTGTTGGATACAATATGCCCCAAGAATGCTACGGACTTTAACAAGAATTCACACTTAGAAAACTTAGCATACAATTTGTTATTGCAGGTGATCCACATGCTCATCCTCTGAACGTGAATAAACTAGAATCATCAATAAAGACTATCACGAGCAGATCCAAATATGGTCGGAATAGGCTATTCATCAAGTCCATATATATGACAGGTGCATTTTTCAACCCGAAGGACATAACAAGGAACTCAAAGTGGCCATATCGGGCCCTAAAGGCTGTCTTGGGAATATCTTTCTCCCGAACTCCAACCTGGTGCTACCCCGACCTCAAATCTATCTTTGAAAATCATCTAGCTCCCTGCAATTGATCAAACAAGTCGTCTATCCTTGGAAGGGGATACTTATTCTTAATAGTTACCTTGTTAAATTGCCTATAATTGATATAATCCTTAGCGAGCCATCTTTTTTCCACACAAACAGTACCGGTGCACCCCAAGGTGAAGTACTGGTCCTGATGAAACCTTTCTCCAACAATTCTTTTAACTGCTTCTTCAAATCCTTCAATTTGGTAGGTGCCATTCATACAGATGGATGGGTATTGGTTGCATTCCTGGAAGCAAATCGATGCCAAAATCAATCTCTCGCTCTGGAGGAATATTTGGAAGTTCATCTGGAAATACATCTATGTATTCCTTTACTACTGGAATAGACTAAAGTGTAGGTATCTCAGCATCTGCATCTTTAACTCGTACAATAGGATAAATGCACCCTTTTGCGATTATTTTCCTCGCCTTCATATGGGAAATAAACCTGTCACACCTCCTTTTTACGGAGCCTATTACTACACCCTGGGAAGGGATATAATAAAAGGAAGGAGTTTTCCAATTTAAGGACAATCGGAACGGGATTAGTTATTTAAATTTTTCAGAGTCGCCACTTGAGAATATAATGGTGTCCCAAGTCACCGGTTTAATCTCGAACCGAGGAAAATTTGACT
>MU721447.1:90413-159851 GCA_026770625.1 Nicotiana glauca | reverse complement strand
AGTGGTCATCCCAACTACCTTTGAAATCCAAGACACAAGCCCGCAACATATCCTCAAGCGTCTGAATAGTCCGCTCGGCCTGACCGTCGGTCTGCGGATGGAAAGCTGTGCTGAGATTCACCTGAGTACCCAAACCTTGCTGAAATTTCTTCCAAAAATTAGTTGTGAATTGGGCCCCTCGATCCGAGATAATAGAAAGTGGAGTGCCATGAAGCCTTACTATCTCCTTGATATATAACTTAGCATATTGTTCTGCAGTATCAGTGGACTTGACTGGCAAGAAGTGAGCTGATTTGGTGAGTCGATCCACTATTACCCAAATTGAGTCGAACTTGCGCTAAGTGCGAGGTAACCCTACCACGAAATCCATGTTGATCATCTCCCATTTCCACATTGGTATTTCCATAAGCTGAGTTAATCCACCAGGCCGCTGATGCTCAGCCTTCACTTGTTGACAATTCCGACATGAAAAATTTCTACACATTCCTAACATATATTCGCAGTCGACAGCACGGGTTATTGAGTTTTGAGACTAAACATTATTTACGGGACCTTACGCACCTAAAGTCAATCTAACCCTAAATGGCAACACCAATCAATTACGCACGCTAGGGTTGAGCCACAACCCTAGCTAATGGGTTTAGCTACTCATTCTTGAAGAAGAAAATAAAGAAATAGATGAATAACAAGACATATTAATTAAATGCTAAATTAAAATACAAGAATCTATCATTAATTTGAAGTTAAGATGCCAAAAATGGCTACAAATGATGTTCTCATGGGCGCAGCTGCTTTCTCGAATTAACAGATAACCTAAAAATGGTAAAATATTCTATTTATACTAGGCTGGAAAAATTGGACAAAAATACCCCTGTGAGGTCAGTGCGGGTCGCACAAAATGGACCGCGGCCGCACTAAAATCTTGGACTTCAAAATCTGGGCTCTCTGAACTTGGGCTCCGCGGACCGTGTAGAATGGATCGCAGCTGCGGAGGTCTCTAATTTGGTCCGCACAAGTAAGATCGCGGACCGCGCAGCTTGAACCATGGAAAAGTTTAGCTCTCTAATTCTCTCTTCCACGAACCGCGCTATATGTACCGTGGCCACGTTGCCTGAAGCCTGGTTTTGTCATCTCTCTGAATCTACCAAGTGCGGACCGCACAAAGTCGAATGCGGCCGCACTAGGCCTTTTTGCCCTCAGTTTGCCTTGTCTTTTGTGCTTGAGCAAGTTTTACTCCTTTTGAGCCAAACTTTGACATTTCGTCACTTTGTCGATCAAACCTACAAACAAGCACACTTATGAGCCTTTTGGGACTATTTTTGTAAAAATTTATAACAAAAGCGTAAGCAAGAAGGAGCATAAAACACTACAAAATCCCTAGTTATCAACTCCCCCAAACTTAAGCTTTTGCTTGTCCTCAAGCAATCAAGATAAGACCCATCCCTTAAGGTAAAATCCAAGAATTTCCAGCTATCCTAAAGTAACCTCAACAAGCATCAATTGGGACTAACAATTGCCCTCAATACAAATGCATCATTAACAACATTTGACCTTTGAAAAACCATGGATCAAGTTCGACACAAGAGCATCAAGAGTTGACTCATTACATCCAAGAACTCTCTCAATTACTTTGGTCATTGTTGTAAGGCCCCAAAAAATTTTGTGCTTAAAACCTAGTAGCTCGTAGTGCCAAGGTCCCAATATGTGTTAGGAATGTGTAGAATAAGCTCCCCACGGTTCGGACCCTTTTTACTGATTTTGCACTTAAAAATCAAAAGAATTGATTTTTCAGAAAAATGTCATTCTGCGGTCCAGAATGCGGTCGCAGATCAGCTATGCGGACTGCATTTCTGCCGCAGAGTGAAGCAGAAGGATTGTCAAAATTGATGTTTAAAATGCGGTCCATTATGCGATCGCATAATCAATATGCGGACCGCATAATCGTCGCATAAATTCCTCAAGGGTTTGTGGAGGTCAATTCTGCGGTGCAAAATGCGACCGCATAATAGGAATGCGGACCGCATTCCTGTCGCAAACCCAGGCAGACCTTCAGAGTTTTGGGCGCACTTCTGCGGTCCAATCTGTGGACCGCATTTTAACTCTGCGATCGTATAGTGCGACCGCAGATCATGCTCGGGCTTCTATTTTCTAAAATTTTAAACCCGGCCCCCTTTCTAATAAAACACCCCAAACCCTCATTTTAACATACTTTTTGAGCAAATTAAGAGAGAGGAAGAGACGGTCTTGAGAGAGAAAGTCATCTACTCCAAAATTTGGTTCTTCAAAACCATCCGGGCTGGGAAATTTCAAGCTTATCTTCATACCCCCTTTCCTTACAGATAAAATCCCTAACTTCTCCCATTTAATTTCTGGTTTAAACTAAGAGGGGGAGTCTCATGCATTAATCCTTGAAATAATGGTTGAAATCCTTCATGCATGTCTAGTAAAAACCTAAAATCTAGTAGGAGGAATTGGGTAAGGGTGAAGGAGTATTCAAAGAGGGATTTATAACCTAAATGAGTTTGAGTAGTAGTTGTGAACTTCAATTCTAAGCTATGTGTATTAATTTGTGCACTATATTGCCATTGCTAGACTGCTTGGTGAGTTGAGAATAGAAGTTAAAAAGGGAATTTGGCTCCAGGTATGTATGGCTAACTTTGATCCTAGTAAAATCGCCTCGTTTGATGTACGAATGCTTGGTAGGTGATATGTACGTAAATTACTTATGAATTTCTTGTGATTGGTACGTTGTGATTGTGTTATGTGGTTGCAATGGAGGAATAAATGACTAAAGAAAATTGGGACTAGTGCAACTGGAATAACTATGGTAACAATATCTATGGCTTGTTGTGGGCAATTACCAATGTGACTTTCAACGTATATGGGTTGTTGAATAAGACGGAAATAGTATTGATGGTTATGTAAACACTTGTAACATTGTTGTTGTTAATTCATCAGAAGTATTGTTGTTGACCTTTGTGAATTGTTTGTTGTTATTGTGTTGTTTGTGGATTGAAACTGTACGGTGGGATCGGGTTGCGCGCCGCAACACGAAGTAATAAGGTATGGGTTGTGGTGATAAGTGTGTCCAAGGTAATAAGGGTGGTCGAGGTAATAAGGGTGAAAAGTGATCGAAATCACTATTGAAACAAAATATGAGCAAATTGTGAAACTATTGAAGTGAAATTGTGGAAGGGGAAAATAGGAGAGTTTGTAAACTTGTTTGGCTTGATTTTTCCTTCATATGTGTTTGGTTGCTGCATCCATTAATGTTTCCTACTTATGTGTGGTTTGAGTTTACTTGAAACAAGTTTGTTCATACATACCAGTACAATACAAATGTACTGACGTCCCATTTGCCGGGGGCACTACATTCGTGTTATGATTGTAGGTAGATCTATAGCAGGCACTCCAGTCCACCGACCGCAGCTCCTCATTACTTCTTGCCAGCTGAATTGGTGAGCCCCTTTCCTTTCGGGGCCCTGTGTGGCTCATGCCACTTCTGTTCTTGTCTTTTGGGATCCTGTTTTGGTATTTATAAAAGGTATAGCCGGAGCCTTGTTGCCGGCAAGTATTGTATTACTCCTCTTTCATCTTTAGAGGCTTCGTAGATAGGCAATGTGGGTTAAGAACTTATGTAAATATGTATTTTGTAAGTTGGGTGATGTAAGTTGTAAACCACGCTAAAGATTATCTATGTTATGCATGCTTTTGTAACAAGGTGTTCCAATTATAATTAGCTATTTCACTTGGTTAATAAGTAATAAAAAATATAGGGTAACACGTGGGATAGGAAAGGCACCCAGGTCCTCTTGACTGGGGTTACTCGGTCGAGCGCCGGTCATGTCCCTCAAATTTGGGGTGTGACAAATTTGGTATCAGAGCGTAAGGTTTAAAGGAGTCCTAGGATGTCTCGGAGCCGTGTCTAGTAGAGCCCTACTTATTGGTATGAATTTGACCACATCTATAAGTAGGGGGCTGCATGGACATTTAGGAAATTTTCCCACTTATTTGTTATTCTGTATCGTGCGGTGAAGTGAGATGTGAAAGTATCTATATCTAACTCGTGCTTTGTTCCAAACTTTTTCAGTAATGGCACCTAAGAAGAGAGCTAGACTCGACCTTGGGGCCAATACCACCACAAGTGAGGCTATGAATCTTGTACCTGATGCCGTGGGTGAGAGTGACTCCCCGGCCTTGAACCTACCTGGCCAGTCTGTCCCAGACCAGCATGTTCCTGTTCCTGCAGCGGCAGAGGGTGCCATCATCTCTCCCGCCGATATTCCTGATTCAAGCACCATCCCAACTCCTGGTCCCGAGGCTTCTGATGTGGACCTTAGAGGAGCCATATGCATGCTGACCCAGTTAGTGTCCGCTCAGGCCTAGAGATCCTAGGATGCCCCTGCATCCTCTAGCGGACAGGGAGATTCAGCCAGTTCCAGAGTTAACCAGTTTTTGCGGCTAGCCCCTCCAGAATTCTCAGGCACAGACCCAAAGGCCGATCTGTATGAATTCCTTGATGAAATGTATAAGACCCCCTGAGTGATGAAAGATTCAGAGACAGAGGGAGTTGAGTTGGCATCATACAGGTTGAGGGAAGCAGCGTATTCATGGTTCGAGATGTGGGAGGACTCTCGTGGGGAGGGAGGACCTCCGGCCAGATGGGATGAGTTTGTAGATGCGTTCATGGACCAGTTATTGCCTGCTGAGACAATAGCAACCCGTGCCACTAAGTTTGAGACCCTCAAACAGGGCAGTATGAGTGTTTGGGAGTACCACATGGAGTTCGTGAGGTTGTCCAAGTATGCTCCTCAGTTAGTTTCGACCATGGAATCTAGAGTTCGGTGATTTGTTCAGAGCCTTAGTCCCTTGGTAGAGAATGAGGCTGCTACAGCGGCCTTACACTCGGACATGAACTATGGAAAGATTGTGGGATTTGCTCAGGCCACAGAGGATAGGAAATTGAAGATTCGGGAGGAAAGGGAGAATAGCAGCAGGGCCCGGTCAGCGGGCCACTCAGGGAGATCAGCTCAGGGGAGAGGGTCGTCAGGGCCGTCCCAGACATATGCCCACTCCTCAATGAGCGCACCACTATCTCTGCACAGTTACCAGCAGAGCAGTCGCATGAGACCAGGTTCAGACGGTAGGAGGCCCCATCAGTCCGGTCATTTGGGAGGGAGATCACAGCAACAGGGGAGGGCTCCATGCCCCAAGTGGGAGGTTCCCTGCAGAGACTTGCTACTTGGATATCCCGATGTGTTTCCGATGTAGGGTGAGAGGTCACATTCAGCGAGACTGTCATGTGCCAAGTCAGGGCATGGGTAGGGGATCTGCTCAGTCATTCGATTCTTCAGTCGCTACATTATCGGTACATCCTCCAGCCCCGGCAGGATGCGGTACAGTTAGGGGATGAGCTCGTGGTAGAGGTGGACCCAGCCGGTTCTATGCTTTGAGTGGTCGCCAGAGTACAGAGGCTTCTCCAGATGTGGTTACAGGTATCTTGTCTGTTCAGGCCATCGACTGTTATGCTCTTATTGATCCGGGATCCTCTTTGTCTTATGTCACCCCATTCATTGCTTCAAGCTTTGGGATAGAACTCGAACAACTTCATGAGCCATTCTCTATATCAACTCCGGTTGGCGATTCTATTACAGCCTCACGAGTTTATAGGAATTGTATCATCACGTTGTGTGGTCGTATTACTACGGCCGATCTTTTCGAGCTTGGAATGGTAGATTTTGATATCATCATGGGAATGGACTGGCTTTATTCGTGCTTTGCTAAACTTGACTGCCGAACGAGAATCCTGAGGCTCGGGTTTCCTAATGAGCCAGTTGCTGAGTTGAAGGGAAATGGTGTGGTACCGAAGGGTAGGTTTATTTCCTACCTTAAAGATTCGAAGATGATTAAAAAGGGATGTATCTATCATTGGGTCCGAGTGGCATACACCATATCAGAAGTGTCTGTCCTCGAGCCCGTGCCGGTTGTGAACGAGCTTCTTGAAGTGTTCCCAGATGAGCTTCCAGGAATTCCACCAGATAGGGAGATTGATTTCTGCTGATCAGCTGCTGGGACCGAGGCATGGACCTGGAGGGGCTGAATATCAAGAACATCCTGTGGCTGACTGGAGGCAACCTTTGGTGGTCCGCCAACTGGATGATCGCCTCATTTGCACTAAGGAGCTTCCTCTTCTTCCTAGGAAGCCTCTGTGTCGGATCATACTATGGTTCTGTTGCTGGTACTATTGCTGGAGTTGGATCCTCAAATAGCAAGTCTAAGGGTAGCTGGTCTGCCTTCAGCTTGTCCACATCTGCTCTAAGCTCCTTCACAGACTACTTGGAAGCTCGTGTTTTATATAGTTTGCTATGCTCCCTAGCAATCTCCTTCAGAGCCTTGCCGTGCGAATCCACTACCTTAGACAAGGAATCCTGAGTACTGATGATCTTTTCCTGGTTCTCCAGGATCTTCTTGAATGTATCCTCAATGGACTGTGGAATCTGTGCTAGCTGTGGTGCTGATTGAGACGCAATGGTAGAAGACAGTGTAGACAACTTGGATGACGCACCTGACATCCAGTTATTCAAGCTATGAAGTGCTTGACTCAGCTGGTGGGCAATGATAAGATGGACTTGGGAAGATGGAATCCCTAGGCCAGCTGAAGTAGAGGGACCAACAGTAGTGGAAGGTCCCGGAGGCAACTCAACGGTGGTGGAGGTAGGCTTAGTGGAAGTGGTCTCAGCGGTGGGCTCTACCACAACCGGCTCTTTAGACTGGCCAATTGGAGCAGAGGCAGGCGGCTTGTAATTCTTCTCCTTGTGGTTGTTTGTCCCATTCAAGCTGTACCACGACAATAGAGCCACAGGTTTGATCTTGACATCAAAAGGTCTCTTCTCCACATTTAGGTCTCGAAAATACATAGTGAGGGTGTTGTAAAAAGGATAGTTCGTGTCATGTTCAATCCCCACTGCAGAAATGATGTGGGACATCACATTGCCTATGTTGATAGGGTATTCCGCCATAATAGATGCAACAAGAACAGCCCAGGCAAGTGGAATAGTCTGATCATGGGTAGCAGGGTCAAGCCGACTACACACAAAAGTCAACCACCCCTTAGCCTCAAAGTTAAAAGGTTTTTCGAAGTATTTTGGTCCCTGCTTGCAACCACTCTGGAACAGTACCCGGGATTGCCAAGTATGATGCTAACCACGGATGAACCTCTTCGCCCATTGCCAACTTTTCATTGTAAAGGGTTTCATCTTCTTCATTGAACCCCAAGTATTCTTTGAGTGCCTTCCCAGTAAATACCACATTTTTGTTCTGCACTTTGGTCACTTTAGTGCTCTTAAAGATGTGGGCCACATTGCTATAGAACTCCTTGACCATTTGCTCATTCGCCTTCACACAATCACCTCAAAAATGCTCTCATTCAATAAAACTCCTCTCAAGAATCAGCTTTCATAGTGGCCACCATTCCCTAAACTTGTGGAATGCTACCTGGCTGACGAGCCTATCCTCCCAAGATGCAGGATTTCTAGTTCGGTCAACACCCCAACCTGAGGTTCACCACCCCCCTATACCTCTCTAGCACCTTGAACCTCCTCCTCGCCTCCTTCTACACTCTCCCCAGACAAAGAAGCTGTGGGGGAGGTGGAGTAGTCCTCACTACTGGATTTCGAGACCTCAGATGACTCATGCACAACAATGGTTGGCCGTCAGATAGTGGGTGATGGCGGAGGAGTATCATTTGTCAATTGGAAGTCGGACACAAAATGAGTTGGGACTGAGTCGGAAGAGATATCCCTTGATGGTTGATACTCACTCCCCGAGGAATGGGAAGCAGCTATATCTGCAGCTTTTATTAGCTTCCTAGTTTGTTTTATTTTTTCCCAAGCTTGGGGAGTGAGTTTGACTATTCTCTTTCCTTTTCCACCATGGGAGGAATCACCTCTCCCGGGTTATTTTGATCTTTTGCCTCCTCGTTGTTTAACCATTGTCTGCAAGCAAAATAGTCTAGCTTTGTTAGTATCAGCAGAGGTAGTGAATCAGTTGTGGAAAATGAATAACAGAACAGAAGCCCAAAAGTTGCAAACACAGTGCACCGCGGCCCGCACAAAAAGGAGTAAGGCCACACTGGAAGCACCGCGGACCGCACAAAAGCCACTATGGCCCGCATTGGGGCAGGATCTAGAAAACCACCTCTCTGAATCTCTCCACCGCAGCCCGCACAAAGTGGAATCACTGCCGCGGTAGGCCAACACAGATTGCACAAAGTCCAATGCAGCCGCGCTGGGCACAAGTTAACTTTCATAAACATAAGCACTGCGGTCCGCACAAAATGGTACCGTGGACCGCATCGCAGCACTGCAGACCGTACAAAATCTACCGCAGTCCGCGGAGGGTGCTTAGTGTAGACACTGAGTTAGGGTTTCCAATTTTAGCAAATTTGTTCAAGTTTTTACCAAGAGTTTGTCCCTACTCAATTATCCAATCATTATACACATCAAGCACACAAAAACCAGCATTTAAAACTAACCTAAGGTAATCAAATAGAGAAAAACGGGAAGAAGAAGAAGAAGCTATGGGCTACTGGACATAAAAATAAAATGAAATTATAGAATTAAACAAAGAAAAATGGATGAAATGTTACCAGATGTGAAGATGGAATGCAAGTATTCAATCTAAGCAAGGATTTTTGTGCAATAGAGAAGGCGAACGGTAAATTTTAGGGTTTTGAGTGTTAAAATTTCAAAAAGTGTAACCAGTGACCCCTAAGGTCTATTTATTAAAAACTAGTGGGACCCAGCCTTACTTACTAGCGCGGCCACACAAAACAGACCGTGGACTGCACTAGGTTTGTTCAGAAGAGTTTTGAGTAGGCAACCTCCATGGTCTGCACAAAAGAGACCGCGGCCGCGGAGGTCCACCATGGATCGCACCAAATGCAATGCGGCCGTGGTGGCAAACTTCAGAGAGTATTTCACTTGGCCTTCACCAGTGCAGTCCGCACAAATTGCAATGCGGCCGCACTGGAAACTTCAGAGACTGTTCAATTTTTCCAAAATGTTTTGCACTACATCAACATAATCCCTGCAATATCTCACAACCAATTAGTCCAAAAATCAAATCTAAACTACAAAGAAAATAAAAAGAACACCAGAAGAAAAAGACATGGGTTGCCTCCCAAGAAGCGGCTGATTTAACATTGCGGCACGACGCATGTTACCATCACATCATTTGAAATCAAGAAGCGCCACCATGTGGCTCTCAAAAAACTCTCCAAGAAGCAATAAATCGCACGCCCAGCAAGTTGGTTAAGCATCCACTCAATGAATTGCAAGGGATAATGATCCTTGCGGGGCATTCTGTTCAATTGTCCATAGTTCAAGAAAAACTGCCAACCTACGTATGATATTGTAGGAATCAACATATTATGAGCATTTGTCACCATTTTATGCACTTCTTCATTTTATCTTCTTTGATGCTCCAAGAAAGATGGTGCATCATCCTCCAAGATAATTTCGGGCTTAAAGAGCGTGGGTTTGAGGTATGGAGAAATTGGTTTCAATTCCAACATCGGTGGCTCCTCAATTGTTGGCTTTCTTGGTGTAGTTTCCTGATTTGCAAGATCCAAAAACAATTTACTAGGCTCACAAGATTCCATTACATGTAAAGCATCTATGCACTTCACTATACTTGCATCATTATTGACATATCGATTTAGAAGAACAACCTCAAGGGGATCCTCCACATTAAAAATAGAACTTGTATCATCTACTATCACAGTTGTGAAAATGTCCACAAATGAGCACACCTCGGTGCTATTAGGTTGCCTCATGGATTTGCAAACAAGGAAGACGACCTTCTCATCCCCAACAAAGAAAGTCAACTCACCCGCTTCAATATCAACCAATGCCTTCCTCGTTGCTAGGAAAGGTCTCCAAACAATAATTGGGACTTCAAAGTCCATTTCACAATCCAAAATGTCAAAGTCGGCCGGCAATATAAACTTGTCCACTCGGACAAACACATCATCAATTATGACCAAAGGTCGCTTTATCGATCGATCCGCCATTTAAAGTCTCATTGAGATTGGCCAAGGTTGCCTAATTACCAAGGTCTTAAAGACCGAATAAGGCATCAAATTTATGCTAGCCCCCAAATCGCAAAGGGCTTTGGCAAAATCGGCACTTTCGATAGTGCAAGTGATAGAAAAAGCTTCGGGGTCTTCAAGTTTTGGGGCCATAGAATGTACGATAGCACTCACTTGATGAGTTATTTTAATTGTTTCACACTCCATCGACCTCTTCTTAGTCACCAAATCTTTCATAAACATTGCATACCCGACATTGTCTCGAGTGCCTCCACCAAAGGCGCATTGATTGTAAGGCTCTTCATCATTTCAATGAACTTTTTGAATTGGTTGTCAATATTTTTCTTGGATAACCGTTAAGGGTAAGGCACATGTGGCCTAGGAAAATGTGCCTTGTCTTCGGGCACCACCGGCTTGGGCATGTCAATCACGTGTTCCCTAGACGGGTTCACGACATCTTTAGTTTCCACCTCAGCCTCATCAATATCTATCCTCACTTCATTGTTCACATTGTTCTCAACCATATCTTCGACTATCAAAGGACTCACATCTTCTTGTAACCCAACATCATCATCCACAACTTGCTTTTCTTTCGAGGCATTCACATCACCGCCTCTCCCGCTTCTTGTTGTAACCTCCATCACATGATTGTTCCCACCCTTTGGGTTAACTACCATATCACTTGGTAGAGCACCCTTAGGGCGACTATTTAATGATTGAGAGATTTGGCCAATTTGCACCTCCAAATTCTGGATTTAGGCATTGTGGGAAGCCAATTGAGCATCAGAATCTTGGTGCTTCTTTATCATTTGTTTGAACATCATTTCTATTCTTCCCATATAATTACCTGAAGAACTAGACCCTTGATATTGAAACGAAGGTGGATTGTTCCGTTGTTGGTACATCGGGGGCCTTTGAAAGCCTTGCCCCCGGTTGCCTTGATTTCCATTGTTATTTCACCCGCCTTGACCATTGTTGTTATTCAAATTGTTGTTGTTATTCCCATTCCAATTCCCTTGGTTTCTCGAATTATTGTTCCCCCAATTACCGCCTTGGTTGTTGTTGTTCCAATTACCACCACTTTGTTGTTGGTTGCCCCAATTGCCTTGGGGTCGCCATTGTTGGTTTGAAGAGTTTCCTCTATTGCCTTGAAAATTGTTCACATATTGTACCTCTTCATTTGGTTCATCATAACACTCATTTGAATAACCACCACCATCATCATATTGATCATAATTTCCTTGAGATTTTTGCCATCTTTGCCTTCTCTTAATCATATTTACTCCTTCCATGGCATTAACTTGGCAAGAATTTTGGACTTGTTGCAATTGCGCCTTCACCAATTGATTCATAGTAGTAGTAAGCTCGGCAATAGCTTGACCGTGATCATGCAATTCCTTTTGCAAAAGGATGACCGTGGGGTCACCTTGGGGTGAATTCGCTCTACTTTGCCATGCCGAAGAAGTGTCGGCCATTTCATCCAAAATATCACAAGCTTCATTGTAGGGAAGCTTCATAAAGTTGCCTCCGGCTAATTGGTTCACAATGCATTGATTAGTGGTGTTGATGCCCCGATAAAAGGTTTTTTGAATCATTACTTTGGTCATATTGTTATTAGGGCACTCTTTCACCATAGTTCTAAACCGCTCCTATATCTCATGCAAAGGTTCCGTTGGTTCTTGCTTGAATGCCAATATCTTATCTCGAAGTGCTGCCATATGCCCGGGTGAGAAGAACTTAGCAATAAATTTATCCGCCAACTCATCCCAAGTTGTGATGGAATGATTGGGGAGTCTCTCTAACCAATCCAATTCTTTCCCCTGTAGTGAGAACGAGAAAAGTCTCAACCTAAGAGCATCTTCGGACACATTCATTTGCTTGCTCCCCAACATATATCTACAAACCCCTTGAGATGCTTGTAGGCATTTTGATCGGAGGCGCCCGTAAAATACCCTCTTTGCTCGAGCAAGGTCAATATTACATTTTTATTTGAAAGTTCCCTGCCCGGATTCGGGGAGGAACAATGGCACTCGCATACCCTTGATTTGGGAGGACTCTTGGATCCACTCTTGGCAGTGGTTGAGGAGGGTATGGGACATTGTTATTATCATTTGCATTGGCTTGACGGCCTTTACGTTGAGCTTGAGGTAATATAGGGACCTCATCTTGATCAAGATCATCTACCTCCTCCTCCGCAATCACGTTGCCAAGAGGGTCATTAGCATTGAAAACCATTTGTACCTGAGTAATCGACACAAAAAAAATTAGTAAACAAGAAGGAAAGAAGAACAAAACACAAAACTAACTAAACAGATAGCCAAAACCGTTATCTCCCCGGCAACGGCGCCAAAAAGTGATCGCAGCCAACTCCACACTACTACAAAGTAGGAAGAGAGGGTCGCAATAGCTTTTACCCGATATGAGGGTCAGGATCAAATTCCTCAGAGAGCTAGAAATTTGATCGAATTCCTCACATTTGCTCTACTTTGCATTGCCGAAGAAGTGTCGGCCATTTCATCCAAAATATCACAAGCTTCATTGTAGGGAAGCTTCATAAAGGTCCAAGGTGACCCTACGGTCATCCATTTGCACAAGGAATTGCATGATCACGGTCAAGCTATTGCCGAGCTTACTACACTATGAATCAATTGGCGGAGGCGCAATTACAACAAGTCCAAAATCCTCGCCAAGTTAATGCCATGGATGGAGTAAATATTATTAAGAGAAGGCAAAGAGGGCAACAAATTATGTTCTCACGAGCGCAGCTGCGTTATAAAATTAACAGATAACCTAAAAATGGTAAAATGTTCTATTTATACTAGGCTAGAAAAAGTGGACAAAAATACCCCCGCGGGATCAGTGCGGGTCGCACAAAATAGACCGCGGCCGCACTAGGCTCTTGGACATCAAAATCTATGCTCTCTGAATTTGGGTTCCACAGACCGCGTAGAATGGACTGTGGCCGCAGAGGTCTCTAATGCGGTCCGCACAAGTATGACTGCAGACCACGCAGCTTGAACCATGGAAATGTTAGCTCTCTGAATCTCTCTTCCGCGGACCGCAAAAACTGGTAGTGCGGCCGCGGAGCCTTCACCGCGGACCTTTCTACCTCAGCCGCGTTTCCTTAAGCTTTATTTTGTCATCTCTCTAAATCTACCTAGTGCGGACCGCACAAAGTCGAATGCAGCCGCACTATGCCTTTTGCCTCTCAGTTTGCCTTGTCTTTTGTGCTTGAGCAGGTTTTACTCCTTTTAAGCCGAACTTTGACATTTCATTACTTTGTCGATCAAACCTGCAAACAAGCACACTTATGAGCCTTTCGGGACTATTTTTGTAATAATTTATAACCAAAGCGTAAGCAAGAAGGAGCATAAAACACTACAAAATCCCTAGTTATCAGAGACCTGCAATCGTGGCCTCATACTCTACCTCATTGTTAGTCAACTTAGGGATTTTGATAGATTGTCTAATTTTTTTGCCTATGGGTGGCTTCAAAACGATGCCTATACTGGACCCCATGACATTCGAAGCACCATCTGTGAAAAGGGTCCACACCTCCAAAGATGTACCCGTTTTTAACAAAATTTCCTTTTCGACCTCGGGTACGAGTGCTGGCGTAAAGTCAGCCATGAAATCTACCAAAATTTGAGACTTGATGGTTATTCAGTCTTGATACTTGATGTTATACCCAGTGATTTCTACAACCCTTTTAGCCAATCGTCCTGAGAGTTCGGGCTTGTGCAGAACATTACAAAGAGGGTAAGTGGTCACCACGCAAATTGGGTGGCACTAAAAATATGGTTTTAATTTCCTAGAGGCACTTGTTAGAGCAAGCGCTAATTTTTCTAAGTATGGTAGTGGGTCTCAGCTTCACCTAGAGTTTGACTAACATAGTAAACAGGAAATTGTGTGCCTTGGTCTTCTCGAACTAGGGCACCACTTACCGCGACGTTCGAGACTGCCAAATATAAGTAGAGTTGCTTGTCTACTTTCGGAGTATAAAGCAATGGTAGGCTTGAAATATACCGCTTTAACTCTTCCAGCGCATGTTGGCATTCTGGGGTCCAAGAAAAATTGTTCTTCTTTTTGATAATGATAAGAACTTGTGACTTTGATCTGAAGACCTCGAGATGAATCAGCCTAAGGCGGCTATCCGCCTTATTAATTTTTGTACCGCCTTAATGCTGTCCATGACTGTGATATCTTTGATCGCCTTTATTTTATCAGGGTTGATCTCAATTCCCTGGTTTGACACCATAAAGCCGAGGAACTTGCCCGAACCTGCTACAAAATGCACATTTCTCCGGATTGAGCTTCATGTTGTATTTTCATAATATGTTGAAAGTTTCCTACAAATGTGTCAAATGTTTCTCTGGGCGCAGGGACTTATTAGCATATCGTCAATATATACCTATATTAATTTACCTATTTTTTCTTCAAACATTTGATTCACTAGGTGTTAGAAATTGCACCGGCATTTTTTAGCCCAATCGGCATTACATTATAACAGTAGGTGCCATACTTTGTGATGAAGGAAGTCTTTTCCTGATCTTTCACGTTCATTTGAATTTGATTGTACCCAGAATAGGCATCGAGAAAACTAATGATCTCATGGCCGGCCATGGCATCGATGATGCGATCGATATTCAGCAGAGGAAAAGAGTCTTTGGGACATGCTTTGTTTAAATCTTTATAATCTACGAATGATAACTAGGGATTTTACTCATGCTTTGATTAGAAATTCATATAAAATAGTCCTAAAAGGCTCATAAGTTGTGCTTGATTGCAGGTTTGATCAACAAAGTGACAAGATGTCAAAGATCAGCTCAAAAGGAGTGAAACTTGCACAAGTGCTAAAGACAGGCCAAGCTCAGGCAAAATAGGTCCAGTGCGGCCGCACACCACTTTGTGCGGTCCACACTAGGAGATTCAGAGAGCAGGTATTCAGTCTAAAAAGCAATGCAATCGCAACAGATTTAGTGCGGTCCGCATTGGAGTCCATACGGCCGCACTACCATTCTGTGCGTCCGTAAAGCTGAGATTCAAAGAAGTCGCAAGATGGAGCTTTCAAGCTAATGTGGTCCATAGTCCATTTTATGCTGACCGCACTAGAAGTCACCACGACCGTAGTCCATTCTGTGCGGTCCATGGAGCCTAAGTTTAGAGAGCTGGATTCTGAAGCCGAGAGTCCTAGGGCGGCCGCAAGTCCATTCTGTGCGGTACGCACTAACACCGCAGGGGCATTTTTGTCCAAATTTTTTAGCCTACTATAAATAGCTTCTTTTCCCATTTTTAGGGTATTAGATAGTTTTTAGAAGCAGCTGCGCTCGTGGGAACGACTCTTGTAGTCATTTTGGGAAATTTTATCTACTTTGCATCATTGAATCTTTAGTTTTATCTTAGTAATTAAATTAATATGTATTTATCTTCATATATTTCTTGCTTTTCTTCTTTGAATATGAGTAGCTAGACCCATAAGCTAGGGTTGTGGCTCAACCCTAGTGTGGGTAATTGATGGTCTTGTAATTTAGGGCTGAATTGACTATGGGTGTTTGTTATTTGGGCCAATTTCATGGTTAATTTCTGAATTAGTAGTTGCAAACACTAGTTTGAGTTTAGTTAACTTGACCTCTTCTTGAGAAAGAGAACCCAAATCTCCGAAATTGGTCCAACAATGAATTAGGGCGTACTCAAGAGATTGATAGCCCCAATTAAAGGGTTAAACCTCGAGACAGTAATACCCGAATTGAACCCTAAGTTGCTTGTGCAAATTTGCATGCCTAATTTGTCTTGAGAAAGCAAATTCGGGCAAAATCACTCAAACCACAGAGAGGTGTAGAGCGGTAAAGTCGTGCAACGATTATATCATACTCCCCAAATATGTCAATGATTCCTTAGACTCAAGTACCCGTCAATTGACCACCTAGGAGGAAGTCACTACCCTAGTACCTTTTAAACCTATTTGAACAACTTGTAGCATTTTAACTCTTAGCTTAACTTATAATTTGTAGTTTGATAAAAGTAGAATTATAAAGAAAATCCAAAAATGAATAGAAGTGTAATTAAGAACACACACATATTTCTACGCTAGATAGATACTTTATTCCAAATTCTAGCTCTCCGTGGATTCGATCCCGACCCTAATTTTGGTAAAAGCTGCTCCGACCCTCTCTCGCTACTTAAATATCAGAACGGAGTAGGCCGCGATCACTTTTTGGTGCTGTTGCCGGGAAACCAAGAGTTTTGGCTATCTATTTAGTTAGATTTGTTTTTTGTTCTTCTTTCCTTCTTGTTACTAATTTGTTTGTGTCAACATTATAGGTACCAAAATGGCTTTAAATGCTAATTATCCTCTTGGAAATATGAATGTGGGGGAGGAGGTAGATGACATTGGAGAAGAAGAGGTGCCTCTTGTACTTCAAGGACAATGTAGAGGCCGACAAACCAATGCAAATGACAATATTCTAGACCCTCCCCCGCCACCTATAAGAGTGGCTCCTAGGCGGGCAATTTTCAAATAACTAATGTGATGCTGACATTCTCGGAGCAGCATGGGTACTTCATGGGTGCTCCTACTCAAAATGCCTACAAACATCTCAAGGGGTTCGTGGATATTTGTTGAGGGAGCAAGCAAACCAATGTGTCTGAGGATGCACTTAGAATGAGGCTTTTCCCTTGATCACTTAGGGGGAAGGCATTGGATTGGCGTGAGCGACTTAAACCATTCCATCACAACTTAGGATGAGTTGGCGAATAAGTTTATTGCAAAATTCTTCTCCCCAGGGCACATGGCAGCACTACGAGATGAGATTTTAGCCTTCAAATCGAACCATTGCATGAGACTTGGGAGCGATATAGAACTATGGTGAAGGAATGCCCCAACAATAATATGACAGAGGTGATGATACAACAAACCTTCTATTGGGGCATCAATACAACAAATCAATGCATAGTGAACCAATTGGTTGGGGGTAATTTCATGAAGCTGCCTTATGATGAAGCTTGTGAGATTCTTGATGAAATGGCTGACACATCCTCCACTTGGCAAAGTAGAGACAATGTGCCTCAGGGTGACCACACAGTCACTCATTTGCACAAAGAACTACATGACCATGGATAGGCTATAGCAGAACTTACAACAACAATAAACCATTTGGGAAAGGCACAGTTGCAACAAGTCCAAAATCCTCGCCAAGTGAATGCTATGGAGGGTGTTAACATGCTAGTGAGCCAAAGAAGGTGAAGAGGTCAACAGAACCAAGGGAATTTAGACCAATTTGACAATGATGGTAATGGGGTTCAAGATGATAGCTATGATGAGCAAAATGAAGAGGTGCAATATGTGAATAATTACCAAGTCCAAAGAGGCAATTCTTCCAACCAACAACAACAATGGAGATCCTAGGGCAATTGGAACAATCAACAACATGGCAACAATAATTGGAACAATCAACATCAAGAGAACAACAATTGGGGAAATCAAAATAACAACCGCAACAATCAATGAAACTGGGGCAACAACAACAATTGGGGTGGAAACAACAACAACCAAGGCGGGCGGAACAATAACCAAGGAAATCAGGGGAAAGGCTTTCAAAGGCCACCAATGTACCAACAACCGAACAATCCGCCACCTTTTCCATCCCAGGGTCCTAGTTCATCCAATAATGAAATGGATAGAATTGAAATGATGTTCGAACAAATGATGAAAAAGAATGTGAATTCCGATGCACAATTGGCTTCTCACGATACTTCAATTAGGAATTTGGAGGTACAACTAGGTCAAATCTCTCAGTCCTTTAATATACGCCTTAAGGGTTCTCTACCAAGTGATACGATAGTCAACCCAAAGGGTGGGAACAATCATGTTATGGCAGTAACTACAAGAAGTGGAAGAGATGGTAATGTGAATGCTTCCAAACAAAAGCAAGTTTTGGGTGATGAAGTTGAGTTGAAAGAAGATGAAGTTCCTTTGGTGGTTGAGAATGTGGTCGATGAGAATGTGAATCAAGAAGTGAGGATTGATATTCAAGATGTCGAGGTGGAAACAAAAAATGACATGAACTCGTCTAGGGAACACGTAATTGACATGCCGGAGCCGATTGTGCTAAAAGCTAAGGCACCCTTGCCTAGGCCCCCTCCACCTTATCCTCAAAGGCTAGCAAAGCAAAAGAATGAGAATCAGTTTAAAAAGTTCATTGATATGATGAAGAGCCTATCTATCAATGTGCCTTTGGTAGAGGCGTTGGAGCAAATGTCTAGCTATGCCAAATTCATGAAAGATTTAGTTACAAATAAAAGATCCATGGACTGCGAGACTATCAAGATGACCCACCAAGTTAGTTCCATAGTACATTCAATGGCTCCAAAATTAGGGGATCCTGGTACTTTCACAATACCTTGCACTATTGGGAGTGCAGACTTTGCTAAAGCCTTGTGCGACCTAGGGGCTAGTATCAATTTGATACACTATTCAGTTTTCAAGACTTTGGGTATTGGGCCGCCAAGGCCAACTTCCCTGAGATTGCAAATGGCGGATAGATAAATGAAACGACCATTGGGTATAGTTGATGATGTGCTTGTCTGGGTGGACAAATTTATCTTGCCAGCTGATTTTGTGATCTTGGATTGTGAGGTCGACTATGAAGTCCCGATCATATTGGGGAGACCTTTCCTTTCTACGGGGAAGGCTCTAGTAGTTGTGGAAGCATGGGAACTCACTTTTAGGGTAGGTGATGAAAAGGTAGTCTTTCATGTGTGAAAGTCAATGAAGCAGCCCAATTGTACCAAAGTGTGTTCATTTGTGGATTTAGTCACGGCTATGATAATTGATAATACTAGTGCAATGATTAATGTTGATGACCCTTTGGAGGCCGTATTGTTGAATCTGGATGTCAATGATGATATAGGCCGAGTTGAGTGTGTGAATGCTTTAAATGGAATGGACACTTATTCTTTTGAGCCTAGGAAACTTTCTTTGGATCTTGAAAATAGAAAGACGCCTCCAATAAAGCCTTCAATTGAGGAACCCTCGGTGTTGAAGTTGAAGACATTACCTCCATACCTCTAGTATGAATTCTTGGGCTCTAATTCAACTTTACCAATTATTATTTCCTCTTGTCTTACTAATATGCAGGTTGACGCCACATTGGCGGTGCTCAAAAATTAGAAAAAGGCAACTGGATGGACTCTAGCTGACATTCGGGCAATAAGCCTTACTTTCTGTATGCATAAGATTATTCTGGAAGATGATGCAAAACCCTCCTTGGAACATCAAAGGAGGCTCAATGAGGCAATGCAAGAAGTTGTGAAAAAAGAGGTGATCAAGCAGTTAGATACCGGCGTGGTGTATCCTATCTCTGACAATTCATAGACTTATCCGGTGTAATATGTGCCGAAGAAGGGTGGTATGACCGTGGTTACCAATGCTAACAATAAACTTATTCCAACCCGAATAGTGACCGGATGGAGGGTGTGCATGGACTACCGTAAGATGAACAAGGTGACCCGCAAGGATCACTTCCCATTGCCTTTACTGGACCAGATGCTAGATCGCCTTGCTGGGAAAGCCTCCTATTGTTTCTTGGATGGTTATTCTAGGTACAATCAAATTTTGATAGCTCTAGAGGATCAGTAGAAGACAACCTTTACTTGTCTATATGGCACCTTTGTTTTCTCTCGGATGCCCTTTGGATTGTGCAATGCACCGACAATATTCCAATGGTGTATGATGGCCATTTTCACCGATATGGTGGAAGGTATATTAGAGGTGTTCATGGACGACTTCAGTGTTGTGGGTGACTCATTTAGTGAGTGTTTGAACAATTTGGATAGAGTTTTGGCCCGATGTGAAGACACCAATCTTGTGCTAAATTGGGAAAAATGCCACTTCATGGTTGAGGAGGGCATAGTGTTGGGCCATAAAATTTCAAAGCATGGGATTGAAGTTGACAAAGACAAGATAGAGGTAATTTTAAGGCTATATCTCCGCACTTCTGTCAAGCGGTAAGGAGTTTTCTTGTGCATGCGGGGTTCTACAGGCGATTTATCATGGACTTTTCGAAGGTAGTGAATTCTCTATGCAAGTTGCTAGAAAAGGATACAAAGCTCGTGTTTGATGAGAGATGTATGCATGCCTTTGAACTTCTCAAGAATAAGTTGACCACTACCCCGATCATTACCGCACCCAACTGGAGCTTGCCTTTCGAGCTCATGTGCGACGCGGGTGATGTTGTGGTTGGGACAGTTTTGCGTCAAAGAGTGAACAAAATGTTTCATCCAGTGTATTATGTGAGCAAGACTATGAATGAAGCTCAAAGGAACTACACAGTGACTGAGAAGAAATTTTTGGCTATTGTGTTCGCCATGGAAAAATTTTGGCCATATCTTATGGGAGCCAAAGTCATAGTGCACACCGATCATGCAGCTCTTAGATATTTTATGACAAAGAAAGACTCCAAAGCTAGACTGATGCGATGGGTCTTATTACTTCAAGAGTTTGATTTGGAGATAGTGGACTGAAAAGGTAGTGAAAACCAAGTGGCGGATCATTTGTCCCGCTTGGAGGAGGAAGGTAGGTTGTGTGATGGCCTAGAGATCAATGATACATTCCTCGATGAGCAACTACTTTCTGTGCCAATGTGTGATATGCCATGATTTGTGGATATTGCTAATTTCCTTGTGACTGGCATCATCCCGTGTGTGCTCTCTTCTAACCAAAGGAAGAAGCTCAAATAGGATAGTCTGGACTTCTATTGGGACGAGCCATACTTGTTCAAGATTTGCACCGACAGAGTGATCCGGAGGTGTGTACCTGAGGAGGAGCAATTTAGCATCCTAGAGGCTTGTCATTCCCCCCTATGGTGGCCATCATTGAGGGGCGAGTATGGGTTCGAAAGTTCTGAGTTGTGGTTTTTATTGGCCAACCTTGTTCAAAGATGCAAGTGATCTAGTTAAAAGGTGTCATCAATGTCAACGAGCGGGTGGGATTTCCAAGAAAGATGAGATGCCTCTAAACACAATTCTTGAAGTTGATATCTTTGATGTATGGGGTATCAATTTTATGGGCCCATTTGTAAGCTCGTGCGGAAACACTTTCATTCTTGTAGAGGTTGATTATGTCTAAAAATGGGTTGAGGCCATGGCCTTTCCCAACAATGAAGCTAGGAGTGTGGTGGAATTTCTGAAGAAGAGCTTTTTCACAAGGTTTGGCACCCCTCAGGCAATTATTAGTGATGGAGGATCACATTTTTGTAATAGAGCTTTTGATGCCTTGCTTTCCAAGTATGGTGTCAACCATAAAGTGTCGACGCCTTATCATCCTCAAGCAAGTGGCCAGGTTGAAGTGTTCAACAGGTAGATCAAGAGCATTTTGTCCAAAACCTTTAATGCCAATAGGGCCGATTGGTCTAAAAAGTTAGATGATGGTCTATGGGCTTACCGGGCAGCTTACAAGACTCTAATTGGTATGTCACCGTACCGGTTGGTGTTTGGGAAAGCATGTCATTTACCAGTGGAGTTGGAACATAAGGCCATGTGGGCCTTGAAGAAGTTTAACCTTGATTAGGATATAACTACTAATCTTCGGGTGGAGCAACTCAATGAGCTTGATGAATTTAGGTTCCATGCCTACTATAGTTTATCCCCGTATAAGGATAAAATGAAATACCTTCATGACAAATATACTCGGGGCAAGGAGTTCAAGGTGGGAGATTTGGTGCTCTTATTCAACTCTTGGCTAAGGTTGTTCACGGGAAAGCTCAAGTCAAAATGGAGCGGACCGTTTGAAGTAGTGTGTGTGACCCCGTTTGGTGCTATTGATTTAAAGAACAAAAATGGTGATGTTTTTAGAGTGAATGGGCACCGGGTCAAGCATTATCTTGGAAAAATTGATGACAGCCTAGTAGTGGCACTCCTTCATTTCAAATGATGTGATAGTAACATGCGTCGTGCCGCGATATTAAATCAGGCACTTCTTGAGAGGCAACCCATGTGTTTTTATTCTTGTTTTATTTGATTTTCTTTGTAGTATAGGATTGAATTTTGGGCTAGCTGGTTGTGAGATGTTACAGGGTTGTGTTGATGCAGTGCAAGACATAGTGGAAAAATGCACAGGTCTCTGAAGTTTCCAGTGTGGCCACACTACATTTTGTGCGGACCGCACTGGTGAAGGGTAAAATGATAACCTTTCTGAAGATGCAACTACGGTCGCACTGCATTTTTTGCAGTCCGTAGTGGACCACTGCGGCTGCGGTCCATTTTGTGCTGACCGCAGTGGAATGCCAGGGTGAACTTAGCTAAGACAGAGTAGTGCGGACCGCGGTCCATTTTGTGCGGTCCGCACTGGTTGGTGAGAATGGGCCCCAGGGCTTTTCTATAAATAGTCCCTAAGGGCCTCCTTTTACCCTTTTCGAACATTTAACTCTTATAAGCATACAAACATTGTTCATCACACTTATTTGATCGTAATTAATTGCTGGAACTAATTTGCTTCATTTCATCTCAGTATCTGGTACCATATGTCTCTTTAACTTGTTTAATTTTGTTAATTCCTTTTTATTTTTGATTTTTCTGCCCCTTTTCTTTAATCCCCGTATGTATCTTCAATTATAAGTTAGCTAAATTTTGGTTTAATGTAGACTTAATTAGTTTAATGAACTGGGCAAACATGTAGGAGCATGCCTTAGGTGTAAAATTTGGGCTTAATTGCAAAAAATTATGGAACCCTAAGTGAGTGTCATTTTTGGGCACTCAGTGCGGACCGCAGTCATTTCTGTGCGGTTCGTGGTGCCCTAGTGCAGTCCGCAGTACCATTTTGTATGGACCGCACTGATGAACATCTGGGAAGATGAACCTTGGGAAGTGCGGCCGCACTACATTTTGTGTAGATCACACTGGCCCCTATGCGGCCGCACTACCATTTTGTGCGGTTCGCACTGTCAAGATACAGAGGGTGGGTATATTGAACCCCACCCATGTGCGGACCGCATGGCCATTTTGTGCGGTCCGAACTGACCCTTGTGTGGGCGCACTACATTTTTGCGGTCCGCGGTGGGGGACTTCTGAGAACCTTCTGCAATTTTTTTCCCTATTTTGAAACATTGATTTTAACTGCTTCTCTACTACTGTAACTGATACTAACAAAGACATTTCAATTGTGTTGTAGAAAATGGTTAAACAATGAGGAAAAGGCTCAAAACAACTAGGCAGAGATGAATCCTCCCGGGGGGCAAGGGCAAGAAAATGATAAAACTCACTCCCCAAGTCCGACAAAACATAAAGAACCAAAGGAAAATCATCAAGGCTGTAGACAGGGCCTGTGATCAGTCAAGGAGTGAGTATGAGACCTCCCGGGACATTTCTTCAGACTCCGTGCCAGAATATGGCGAAGGCTCACCGGAGAGATTCAGACTAACAGATACTACTCCTACACCATCACCCATTACCCAAGCACCAACAAAAGTTTCTTTTTGGGTCGTCTGAAGGCTCAGCAGCGGGTAGTAAGGAATACTCCACCTCTCCCATAGCTTCATTATCTGGGGAGGGTGGAGGAGGAGATTAGGAGGAAGTGGAGGGAAATGAGGAGGTAGCAGAAGGAGGTGAGCCTCGAGTGGGAGACATTTTCAGAGCTAGAAATCCAGAGGTTTGGCAAGATAGATCTGTGAGTGAGGTGGCGTACCATAAATTTCGGGAGTGGTGGCCGGTGAGAATGTTGATCCCAGAAAGAAGCTTCATAGATAGAGACCTGCTACCTCACAATCCCAACGTGCAGAGACAGTGTAGGACTAGAGTGGGCTCGGAGCATCTTCTAGATAAGTATGTGGATGCCAACGAACACCTAGTCAAAGAATTTTACTGCAATGTAGCCCACATCAATAAGGGCTCCAAAGTGACCAAGATTCAGAATCTGACAGTGTTATTTAATGGTAATTACATCAACGAATACTTTGGCTTTAATGAGGAGGACGAGACCCTGGTTGACTGGCTAACTTTTGGAGTCATGATTCTGAGATGGAGTTTGAATTTTGAGGCACGGGGGTGGGAGACTTTTGTTTGCAGCCGGTTGGACCCTACTACCCATGACAACACCCTACTCTCCACTGGGCTATATTAGTGGCTTCTATCATGGCAGGGTACCCTATCAACATGGGGAATGTGATGTCCAGAATCATTACTATAGTGTGTGCGGAGCATGACCGGAACTATCCTTTTCCCAACACCCTCACTATGTACTTCCAGAACTTGAAGGTGGAAAAGAGGCATTTCGACATCAGAGTCAAGGCGAAGGCCCCTTTCCCATGGTACATCATGTAGGGGGATGACAACCCCAAGAGCAAAAACTTCAATGGTACAACTACTGCTCCAACCGGCCAGTCTGAAGAGACAGTTGTGGTAGTGGCTCCTGCTGAGACTACTTCCACTCCCACAGATATCCCTCCCGGCCCTTCCATATCTACAGCCACTCCTGCCAGTCCATCCATATCAGCAATCCTAGAGATCCCATCTTCCCAAGCCCATCCTATTACTGCTCACCGATTGAGCCAGGCACTTCTTAGCATAAATAACTGGATACAGACTGTTTCGTCCAAGTTGTCCTCACTCACCACTGTGGTAGAGGCTTAGTCGGCAACTCTGCCAGCACAGGTTCCACAATCGATAGAGGATGCTCTCAAGGAGATACTTGACAACTAAAAGAAACTCTTGGACACTCAGGCGGCGCTCACAAAGGCAGTTACTTACATAGAAAGGCTTTGAAGGAGCTTGCTCGGGAGCACAAGAAGCTAAGGAAGACACGGGCCTCCAAAGAGTCCGTGAAGGAGCTGAGAGTAGATATAGATAGACTGAAGGCGGATCACCTGCCTTTATATTTATTGCTCCAGGGCCCAGCACCATCATTTCACCTAGAGCCAGAGCAGTTACAAAGGCCTCCCAAGAGGAAAAGGATGATTCCTCGAGCTGATGATGCAGTTATCCAACTGGCTGACCCACAACAGACCACTTCCAGTTAGCCATAGGGTGCACTACCTACAGAGCTTGTCGAGGTCTAGGCCCAGGTCCTAGTAGTAGAGCAGCAGACCATAGGGGACCAGTCTGAGGTCCCCGAGTACAGAGAGGAACCAAGGACCACACCTGAGCCTATGCAGACAGACAGACCATATGGAGTCTTCTATATCTTTTTTCCTCTTATTTTTTTGGTGCTTTATTTAGACTATTTAGCATTGGGGACAATGCCAGCTTTCATTTGAGGGGTTAGGCCCTACTTGTTATTCATTCGGATGGTTGTATATATTTAACATTTTTTATGCTTTCTTGATTTTTCATTTTTAGTCTGTATATAATTCTGATAATTCGTTACATTTATCGCATTTTTATTTCACTTTGGGTCTTTATGTAAAGTTATAGCACATTATATATATTCATCCCATCCATTGTATATTCAAATCCCCTCTTGTATATATTCATTCTATTTTTTGCAAAATTTTTCGTTTTTAGTTTCTTATTTGTGATTCGTAACTTTTTGTTTTCGAAGTTTGCAATAAGCCTTTTATTTTCTTAATGCCACGGTTCTTTCCAAAGGTGGAGTGTGGTGTGAACCGGGTGGCTCTTCCCAATTATGGATGGCATGACAACCTTCTTAAGGGTTTGAGTATGTTTTTCTTTTTGTTTTTAGTAATAGTAGTTAAGGGTGCCTCAAGCAATGCTTGACTTGGGCCTAGCACATTTACCTTTGACCTCATGGTCAAAAATAAATTATTGTGTTTAGGATGGTGAACGTCGTGACCTTGAGACTCTTGTGTTGACCAATAATCATCAAGTGATTTTTCGGGACCATTGTGAGCTTAAATCTTATCTAAGGTCATTGTGGGCCCCCGACTCTGTGTCTTTAGCAATCCCATAGCTTGTGTGGTGAGTAATCATATTGCAAGTCCATGTCCCGAGCCATTGGTTTAGAACTTGCCCTGAATGTTTGTTGAGGCAAAATCCTAAGTGAATTTTGACTTGAGATGTGATTATAGGCTATCTTTGATCCAAATTACCAATGATAGGATCCTAGTCAACCCTTTTGAGCCTTATACCTTGTTATTTCAAGAACCATAATACAAGACTATATCCATTCTAAGAGATACCCTCTCTTGGCACCCAATCTTTCCTTTAGCACATGGCAAAAGGATAAGTTTGGAGGGAGAGACAAGGATCGCAACAAAGTGGTAAAAAGGTAGAAAAATGAAGAAAAGGAAAGGCAATGAAAAAGAAAGAAAAGCAAAAAGACAAAAAGAAAGTCAAAATGAAAAATAATAAAGAGAATATTCAAGAAAAGCAAAGATTGAAAGGAGTGGAAAGTTGTGAAATTCATAGGAAAGAGTGACAGTGTGTCTCTCTAACCCCTTATAAAGAAGCGAAAATGACTCAAAGGGTCAAATGAATGGATCCCAAATGAATCAAAAGAAGTGCTTAAGGGAAGATGGAACCCACTTAGACGAAAACATTTCCTACCCTGAACCAAAAGCCTTCGTAATGTCTCCACAAAAGCCCTATATGATCTTGAGTTGAATGAAGCTTACATTAGTGGATACTCACATACGGGGCAAGCATATGGTACTTAGAGCCGGACTAGTGATTTTTTCTTGAGAGAGATGAGTGAATTTCTATTAACCTCGTTTTGCATACCACTATTCTAAAGGTGAGGTTTGCTTGGGGAGAGTTGAGGATGTGTGAGTTTGGGTTCCACAATGACCAAATGAATTGAAAGAGTTCTTTGATGTGTTGAATCAACTCTTGATGCACCTGTGTCGCACTTGATCCATGGTATTTCAAAGAGTAAATGTTGTTAATGATTCATTTGTATTGAGGGCAATTGTTAGTCCCAATTGATGCTATAATTGACGTTGCTTTAGGACATCTAAAAATTTCTTGGATTTTCCCTTTTAGGGGTGGGTCTTATTTTGTTTGCTTGAGGAAAAGCAAAAATGTAAGTTTGGGGAAGTTGATAACTAGGGATTTTGACACACTTTATACTCCTTCTTGCTCATGCTTTGATTAGAAATTCATATAAAATAGTCCAAAAGGATCGTAAGTTGTACTTGATTGCAGGTTTGATCAAAAAAGTGACAAGATGCCAAAGACAAGACAAGCTCAGGCAAAATAGGTCCAGTGCAGCCGCAAACCACTTTGTGCGGTCCGCACTAGTAGATTCAGAGAGCAAGTGTTGAAGCTAAAAAGCAATGCAGCCACAACAGATATAGTGCGTTCCACACTGGAGTACATGTGGCCATACTACCATTCTGTGCGGTCCGTAGAGCTCTGATTAGAGAAGTTGCAAGATGGAGCTTTCAAGCCAATGCGGTCCGCATTCCATTTTGTGCGGACCGCACTAGAAGTCACCGCGACTGCAGTCCATTCTGTGTGGTCCACGGAGGCTAAGTTCAGAGAGCTGGATTTTAAAGCCAAGAGTCCTAGTGCGGTCGCAGTCCATTCTGTACGGTCCGCAATAACCCCGCAGGGGCATTTTTTTCCAAATTTTTCAGCCTAGTATAAATAGCGTTTTTTCCATTTTTAGGGTATCAAATAGTTTTTAGAAGCAGCTGCACTCGTTGAACCAATTCTTGTAGCCATTTTGGGCGATTTTATCTACTTTGCAACATTGAATCTTTAGTTTTATCTTAGTAATTAATTAATATGTATTTATCTTCATCTATTTCTTGCTTTTCTTCTTTGAATATGAGTATCTAGACCCATAAGCAAGGGTTGTGGCTCAACCCTAGTGTGGGTAATTGACGAGTCTTGTAATTTAGGGCTGAATTGACTATGGGTGTTTGTTATTTGGGCCAATTTCATTGTTAATTTCTGAATTAGTAGTTGCAAACACTAGTTTGAGTTTAGTTAACTTGACCTCTTCTTGAGAAAGAGAGCCCAAATCTCCGAAATTTGTCCAACAATGAATTAGGGCGTACTCAAGAGATTGATATCCCCAATTAAAGGGTTAAACCTCGAGACAGTAATACCCGAATTGAACCCTAAGTTGCTTGTGCAAATTTGCATACCCAATTTGTCTTGAGAAAGCCAATTCCGGCAGAATCACACAAACCACTGAGAGATGTAGAGTGGGTAAAGTCATGCAACGATTATATCATACTCCCCAAATATGTCAAAGATGCCTTAGACTCAAGTACCCGTTAATTGACCACCTAGGAGGAAGTCACTACCGTAGTACCTTTTAAACCTATTTGAACAACTTGTATCATTTTAACTCTTAGCTTAACTTATAATTTTTAGTTTGATAAAAATAGAATTATAAAGAAAATCCAAAAATGAATACAAGTGTAATTAAGAACACACACATATTTCTACACTAGATAGATACTTGATTCCAAATTCTAGTTCTCTGTGGATTCGATCCCGACCCTAATTTTGGTAAAAGCTGCTCCAACCCTCTCTCACTACTTAAATAACAGTGCGGAGTAGGCCG
Organism: Nicotiana glauca; assembly: GCA_026770625.1. Classification (NCBI taxonomy): domain Eukaryota; kingdom Viridiplantae; phylum Streptophyta; class Magnoliopsida; order Solanales; family Solanaceae; genus Nicotiana; species Nicotiana glauca. The sequence goes on along the minus strand of MU721447.1, from coordinate 131,295 downwards.
CGATCAACACACATTCTGGGTTTGTTCCGTTTCTTGGGGACTACAACTACGTTTTCTAACCATTCAGGATATTTTACTTCCCGGATGGACCATATTTTGAGAAGCTTAGTTACCTCGTCCTTGATGAATGCATGTTTCACCTCGGACTGGGGCCTTCTCTTTTGTTTTACCAGTCTGAACTTTGGGTCCAGGCTCAATAGATGAGTTGTGATCTCCGGTGGGATTCCTGTCATATCCAGGTGGGACCGAGAAAAACAATCCATGTTATTTAAAAGGAATTAAACGAGTTTTTTCTGAGCTCGGGAGTTAACCCCGTACCCAAGTATACCTTTTGATCGGGAAGATGCTCGATCAATATGATTTGTTCCAAATCCTCGACCATTGACTTTGTTGCATCAGAATCATCGGGGGTCATGAAGGTTTGAGGTATCATAAAATCTTTATCCTCAAAGATCTTCTACTCATCCGACAGAGCTGAGACCGGTACATGTGGTTGCTATTTGACTTCCTGTTTTCCTTTTGGCTCCGATTCCTTTGCTGATGAAAGCATCGATATTGATACTACTTTGTCAATTGCAAAAATCTCTTTGGTGGCGGGTTGTTCGTCGTACACAATTTTGATTCCTTCCGACATTGGGAATTTCAAGACTTGATGGAGCGTCGAAGGTTTTACCCTCATATTATGAATCCAAGGTCTTCCGATTAGTGTGTTGTATCTCATGTCACCTTCGGATACATGGAACTTTGTTTTTTGGATAGTCCCGGCTACGTTTATTGCCAACATGATTTCCCCCTTTGGTGGTTTTTCTTGCCATGTTGAAATTATTGAGTACTCGAGTTGCTTGCACGATTTGATCCTAGAAGCCGAGTTTCTCTACGACCCTCGATCGAATAATATTTGTCGAGCTACCTGGATCAGCCAATACACATTTAACTTGAATTTTATTCTTAAGGATAGATATAACCAGTTCATCGTTGTGAGGCTGTTCGATCCCTTCTGCATCCTCATCGTTGAAAGATACGGTATCTTCTGGTAAGTTGTCCCGGGTACGCTTCTCCCTTGTGATTGTCACTTTGGTGCATTTAAATATCGAGCCTTGAGGAATATCGACCCTACCGACGATCATATGGATCACGTGTTGTGGTTCTTCCCGTTCATTTTTCTTGTTTGCATCCTTGTCTCTGAAGTGATTTTTAGCTCGGTTGCTCAAGAACTCTCGAAGGTGACTCTCGTTTAATAAATGAGCTACCTCATCTCTTAATAGTCTGTAGTCTTCAATTTTATGACCATGGGTTCCATGGTGTTTGCATATTTGATTAGGTTTCCTTTGAGCCAGATCGGTTTGTAGGGTCCTGTGCCACCTAGCATCCTTGATTAATCCAATGGCTGATATAATACCTGATGCATCGATACTGAAGTTGTATTATGATAACCGTGGTGATTATTTGGGCTAAACATGTTCTCGAAGTCACTCTTAATCATGAGCCCTCGTGAACTTTGTCCTTCGGTAATTCTGAATAGGATTACGTCCCAGTCCGTTATTTCTACGATCTGCATTGTATGGTTGGTATAGATCTCTGTTTGATAGAGGCTCTCTATTGGTGTCTCTTTGAATCCTTCCTTTGAATATATTTGGGTAAACAGAATCGGAATAGGCTCCTAAGTGATCATCTTCGACTCTGATCATTAACTAGTATCGATTATGTACATCGGCCCAGGTCACAGCTGGATATTCAATAAAATTCTACTTTAGTTGTCATGATGCTAATGAACTTCGCTCATTCAAACCTTGAGTGAAGGCTTGGATAGCCGAATCATCGATGACTGGGGGTAGGTCCATGTGTTCCATCAGGAACCGAGATACGAATTCCCTTAGCATTTCATTGTCCTTTTATCTTACTTTAAAGAGGTTTGACTTCCTAGTCGCAAACTTTATAGCTCCGGCATGTGCCTTTGCGAACGAATCAGCAAGCATGTCAAAAGAATCGATGGAATTGGATGGTAAATTATGGTACCACATCATCACCCCTTTCGATAAAGTTTCTCCAAACTTCTCAACTGTAACAACCAGGTTGGTCATTTTTGGAATTTACACCCCGATACTCTATTAACTGCTTTCCCCAAATTTATTTCTGCTATTTTGATTTGCTAGGATGTTCGGTTTGAGTTTCGGAGAGTTTTGTGACACATAGTCCATAAATGAGAGTTTAAGTGTTGGAAAGTGGTCCGTAGTCGGAATAGTGTAAAGGAATCAGATGGTTCCGTTAGCTTCGTTAGGTGATTTCGGGTTTAGGGGTGTGGTCGGAGTGGGTTTTGGAAGTCCATAGCTAATTTAGGATTGAAATGCTGAAGTTTGAATTTTTGACGTTTCCGATTCGATAGTGAGATTTTGATCCGAGGGTCAGAATGGAATTTCGGAAGTTGCAGTAGTTCAGTCATGTCTTTTGGGATGTGTGTGTAAAATTTTAGGTCATTCAGACGTGGTTTGGTTAGGTTTTTGATCGAAAGTGTATTTTGAAGAAAATTGTAGTTCTTAGGCTTAAATCCTGGATTAATTCGAGTTTCCGATGTTGTTTTAGGTAGTTTAAGGACTAGTACATGTTTGAATAATGTTATGGGATATGTCCATATGTTTGGTTGAGGTTCCGGGGGCCTCGGGTGTGTTTCAGATGCTCAACAGGGCATTTTGAGTTGTTTAAAATTGTAGATTTTGCTTCAGCTGTTGCAAAGATGTTTTCTTCTTCGCGATCGCGTCCTCCTCCACGCATTTGGGTAGATTAAATTTTAGAGTAGGACAAGTTATCTCAATGCATTCGCATTCAGTCCTCCTGCATCCGCGAAGCTTTGTCATTTTCCTCCTTCGCGTTCGCAGCCAGACCTCGCGTTCGCGTAGTGTTATTTGGCGCTGAGGGTTGTGCCTATTCTTTCCTCATTACGTTCACATGACCCCCCTCTCACGATCGCTTAGCTTTGCCAGTCCATCCTTTCGCATTCGCGTGCTGTTCCACACATTCGCATAGAGCAATTCGAGCAGCCTTCAATTTCCTTCTTCGTGAACACGTGACTTCCTCCGCGTTTGCGATGCATTAAACATATGGGCAGTTAGAAACATTTCAAAACAAAGGTTTAGCCATTTTTACCAAACTTAAGCTTGGGAGCTTGGATTTGAGCGAGATTTCGAGGGTTTTTTAGAGATATCGATTGGGTAATGATTCTAAACTCCTTTCTGCTTGTAACCCACTAATCTAAACATGAATTCCTCCTTTAGTTTTGGATTTTGAAAGAAAATTTGATAAAACTTCATAGGCCGAATTATTGAGTTTTGATGGGGATTTTTTAAATCCAGTTTGAGATAATTTTATATGGTTAGACTCGTGCGAGCTTGAGAATTCTAAAAATGTTAATTTCACCTGATTCTGAGACGTTAGCCTGAAGGGTATTTTGGTCATTTTACCTAATTTCGCATCTTAGCTTTGAATTAAATTGTAGAATCAGTTGCCTGAGATGTTCTTTACGATATGTAATTGAATTGAATAGATTTGGGCTATTTGGAGTTGGATACTCGTGGAAAACGTGTAGTTTCGAGTTGATTTTGAGCCGGTTCGAGGTAAGTCGCTTGTCTAACCTTGTGTGGGGGACCTTCCCCTTGGGATATGATATTTGATAATTGAATGCCCTGTACGTAAGGTGACGAGCGCGTACTCGAGATAATTGTTGAAAATTTGGTTTTACTTTAAGTATTTAAACTGAGTTCCTTATCTTACCTGTTCATTATGCTTGCAAAATTTAGCCTGTTGTTAGTTAGAACAGCATGTTTAGTTGACTTAAAATTTCCTATTTGCTAAATTGCCTTGGTTCCATTACATGAAACATGTTAGTCTAGAATTACTCGTTACCTTGGTATGAAATTTTATTTCTGAGCATCTTATTTTTGTTGCTGTATATTTACATTGGGACTACGGATGTGGGATTCTGATAGCTCCCCCTTATCTATTTACTTTGGGACTGCGGGTTAGATTCCCGATAGATTCGCTTGCACATTTACTTTGGGACTACAGGTTAAATTCCCGATATATCCCCCTGCACATTTACTTTTGGACTACGGGATGGTATCCCGAGAGATCCTTCGGATATATATATATATATATATATATATATATATAAAGAGAGAGAGAGAGAGAGAGAGAGAGAGAGAGAGAGACTACGGGACGGTATCCCGGGAGATCCTTTGGACATTTGATGAAAGGGACTACAAGACGGTATCCTAGGAGATCCTCGTTGTTGCTATTGGTATTGATCTTTTCTTATTTCGTGTTACTCTGTTCCTTTTATATTTTTTGTTGCCCAATATAACTTGTCCTATTTCACTGTTGTTCTCATTTATATTGTCTATTTCACATTGTTAAAACTTTATATTATGTTTAACCTCAGTTGGGCCCTGACCTTCCTCGTTACTACCCGAACGAGGTTAGGTTTGGAACTTACTGAGTACCATTGTGGTGTACTCACGCCTCTACTATGCATGTTTTTCATCCGCAGATCCAGGTACTTCTTCTCAGGCCTATCATCCTTCAAGGAGGCGGCTACTCAGAGACTTCGAGGTACACCTGATGTGTCTGCAGGTCGAGGAATCCTTTTCCATTCATACTTTTAGTATTTTATCCCTTCTGTACTTCCTGTTCTTAATAGACAAAACTTCGGAGTTAGAGCTATGTAGCATTTCTTATCTTAGCTTGTGATTCGTGGGTTTCTGGGTCTTGGATTAGATATAGGTTTGAGATTTATATATAGTGTTTGCCAAGCGGCATCTTATATACTATTTCTTCCAGTTGTACAGTTTGATTATTATTTTTCGCAAGTTAAATATTTTTTGTATTGTTAGGCTTACCTAGTTTTAGAGACTAGGTGTCGTCACGAGATGTTCACGGAGGGCGAACTGGGGTCGTGACAAGTTGGTATCAGAGCTTTAGGTTCATAGGAGTCATGTATCACAAGTCGCTTTATTAGAGTCTCACCGATCGGTACAGAGACGTCTGTACTTATCTATTAGAGGCTATGTAACTGTTAGGAAAATTCCTCTTCATTCGACTTCCCTGTCTTACGAGATTTTTTGACATCACAATTCTAAGCTTTTGTCTTCTATTCTCTCACAGATGGTGAGGACACGTGCTACTTGAGATGATTAGGAACCCGCGCCCCCTACTACAGCCGTCAGAGGCCGAGGCCGGGGTAGAGGTCAAGGATGCGCACGTGGTGCAGCGAGAGCACCTACGCAAGCTGCCGCCAAGGTACCACTAGCAGAACCAGCCAGAGTCCAGGCACCTGACACGCCTACTGCTACTATGACTCCAGAACTTTATGAGACTTTGGCATAGTTCCTAATCATGTTTAATACATTGATCCAGGCGGGACTGATTCAGGTTGTACCGACTACTTCATAGGTCGGGGGAGGGACCAAGACTACTGCTACCCCCACTCCAGAGCAGCAAGTTCCCATTGGCTACGTTCTAGGTGTCATGGTGACACAGCCTGTGGTCCCTGTTCAACAGGTGGTGAGGACCTCTCGTCAAGTAGGGGACATATGGTTCTAGGAGAGAGAGGATAGACGAGGTCAGGAGGGAGAGCATGGAGGAATGATTAGACCTCGTAGATTAGAGAGACCCGCTGTTCCTTATTTTGGAGGAAGAGTATGACATAGTAGAGGTTTGGTGGGTCAGCCAACTCAGTTTGCATCTCGGATTTCACACAGGGTTATAGGTGTTCAGGGGTTTTGGAGTACTCGTACTGCACAGTCTCCACTGCCATGTCAGCCGCAAGGTTTCTTTGAGTGTGGTGACATACACCATGTGGTGAGGTATTGCCCTAAACTTTAAGTGTAGCTCCACATATTTCTCGGCCACAGCGTGCCCCACAGAGTTCTTAGGCTATGGATACAGCCCTAGTTGCTACCCCACCTGCCCGTACCGAGGCTATTGCCTCCGATTCAATCATCACAGGTATTGTCATGGTTTGTTATAGATGTTTACCGATTCTATTCGATCTAGGCTCCACTTATTCTTATGTGTCTTCTTATTTTGCTCCGCATTTGGGTGTACCTCGGGATTTCCTTGAGTTTCCCTACTTATGTTTCTACTCCTATGGGAGATTCTCTTGTTGTGGACCGCATTTATCGGTCATGTTTGGTTGCTCTTAGTGGTTTTGAGACCAGAGTTGGTTTATTGTTACCCAGCATGGTTGCTTTTGATATTATTTTGGGCATGGACTGGTTGTCGCCCCATTATGCTATTCTTGATTGTCACGCCAAGATTGTGACGCTGGCTATGCCAGGTGTATCGTGTTTTGAGTAGAGTGGTACCTTATATCACACTCCCAATAGAGTTATCTCTTTCCTTAAGGCTCGGCATATGGTTGAGAAGGGGTGTAACGCGTATTTAGCTTATGTGAGAGATGCCATTCTGTTAATTCAGTCCCAGTGGTACGAGATTATCCCGATGTGCTTCCAGCTAATCTTTCGGGCATGCCGCCTGATAGAGATATTGATTTTGGAATTGATCTTTTGTCGGGCACTCGGCCCATTTCTATTCCTCCGTATCGTATGGCTCCTCCTGAGTTGAAGGAGTTGAAGAATTAGTTACGGGAATTTCTTGATAATGGTTTTATTCGACCTAGTGTTTCACCTTGGGGTGCTCCTATCTTGTTTGTGAAGAAAAAAGGATGGTTCTATATGTATGTGTATCGATTATCACCAGTTGAATAATGCTACAGTGAAGAACCGTTATCCTTTGCCTTGTATTGATGATCTGTTTGGCCAGCTTCAGGGCGCACGGGTGTTTTCCAAGATTGATTTGTGCTCAGGTTAACATCCGTTGAAGATACACGAGAAGAATTATCATGTCCATGATCTTGAGTTAGCTGCCATTGTTCACGCCCTGAAGATTTAGTGCCATTATCTGTATGGTATGCCTTGTGAGATTTATACTAACCATTGGAGCTTGCAGCACTTTTTCAAACAAAAGGATCTAAATTTGCGCCCAGAGGAGGTGGTTGGATCTATTGAAGGATTATGACATTACTATTCTATATCACCCAGGCAAGGTCAATGTAGTGGTTGATGTCTTGAGTCGCCCAGAGAGTTTGGGGATTTTTGCATATTTACCAACTTCAGAGAGGCCTATGGTGATGGATGTTCAGGTCTTAGCCAGTCAATTTGTGAGATTGGACCTTTCGGATCGCAGTTGGGTTCTAGCTTGTGTGGTGTCTCGGTCGTCCTTATTCGATCGTATTAGGGAGCGGAAGTATGATGACCCCCATTTACTTGTCCTCAAGGACAAGGTCCAGCACGGTGATGCCAGAGATGTGACTATTGGAGATGATGGGGTATTGAGGACGATGTTCATGGGCTTCAAGAGTTAATTTTAGAGGAGGCCCATAGTTCGTGGTGTTCCATCCATCCGGGTGCCGCGAAGATGTATTAGGGTTTGAGGAAGCACTATTGGAGAAGGCGAACGAATAAAGATATAGTTGGATTTGCAGCTAGATGCCTCAACTGTCAGCAGGTAAAGTATGAGCACTAGAGACCGAGTGGGTTGCTTTAGTAGATAGAGATTCCGGAGTGGAAGTGGGAGCGGATCACCATGGAATTTGTAGTTGGACTCCCACGGACTTTGAAGAAGTTTGATGCTATTTGGGTGATTGCGGATCGGCTAACCAAGTCCGCTAATTTAATTCCTGTATGTACTACTTATTCTTCAGAGCGGTTGGCGGAGATTTATATTCGAGAGATCGTTCGTCTGCATGGTATTCCAGTTTCTATTATTTCAAACAGAGGTACTCAGTTCACATCACATTTTAGAGATTCGTTTAGCAGGAGTTGGGTACTCGAGTGGAGTTGAGCACATTATTTCACTCCTAGACGGATGGACAGTCCGAGCGTACTATTCAGATTCTTGAGGATATGCTCCGTGCATGCGTAACTGAGTTTGGAGGTGATAACTAGGGATTTTGCCATGTTTTATGCTCCTTCTTGCTTACACTTTGGTTATAAATTGTTAAAAAATAATCTGAAAAGGCTCATAAGTGTGCTTGATTGCAGGTTTGATCAACAAAGTGACGAAATATCAAGGATCGGCTCAAAAGGGAGTGAAATCCGCTCAAGTGTCAAAGACAAAGCAATCTAAAGGAAAGAAGGCCTAGTACGGACCATGCAAAGTGGGATGCGGCCACACTAGGAGATTCAGAGAGTTGGCGAAATGGACTCAAGGCGCCGTAGCCACAGTTCAATATGTGCGGCTCGCGATGGAGACTCCGTGGCCGCACTACCTTTCTGTGCAGTCTGCGGTCAAGAGATTCAGAGAGTCTAAAATGATGCCAAACCAAGCCATGTAGTCCACGGTCGTTATTGTGCGGACCATGCCAACTAGCTACGCGGCAACGATCCATTTTGTGCAGTCCGCAGAGCCCAACTTCAGAGAGCTAAAGTTTGAATTTCAAGAGCCTTGTGCGGCCGCGGTCTGTTTTGGACGGCCCGCACTGACCCCATCGGGGTACTTTTGTCCTGTTTTTCTAGCTTAGTATAAATGGAACATTTTACCATTTTTAGGTCATCTGTTATTTTCCAGACTTGAGCTTCGCTCGTGAGGATACTTTTGTAGCCATTTTTGGCATCTTAGCTTTAAAATAACAATAGATTCTTGCAATTTAATTTAGTATTTAGTTATTATGTCTTGTTCTTCATCTATTTCTTCATTTTCTTGTCCAAGCATGAGTAGCTAAATCCATTAGCTAGGGTTGTGTCTCAGCCCTAGTGTGGGTAATTGATGGATGTTGCCATCTAGGGTTACTTTTACTATGAGTGTTTGCTATTTGGATTCATTTTATGTTTTAATTTCGAATTTGTGGTTGCTAACACTGATTTAAGCTTAGTGGGTTTAACTCCTATTGAGAAAGAGAGTTTATGACCCCAAAATTGACCCAACAAGGAATTGAGATGGACTCATAAGAAATGGTAGTCCCAATTAACGGGTTAAATCTCGAGAGAGTAATCAACCTACTTGAACCCTAGTTGCTTGTCCTAATTTTCCTACCCATTTGGTCTCGAGAGAGTCAAGTGGGCAAAATCACTCTCTCTACCGAGAGGTGTGAGAGTGGGTAAAATTGTGCAACGGTTATAACATAAGCCCCAAATATGTCAATCGAACCTTAGTAACATCTACCCATCAATTAGCCACCTAGGTAGTGTCACGACCCTAGTGCCTTTCTTCCTATTAGATACAACTTTAACAATCATCTTGTAGCATAATTTAGCTTAATTCAGTAGTTTGATAATAGTAGTTGGCAGTTTAAAAATCCAAAAATGAAAAGAAGATCATCTAAGAGCACACATGCAACTCTATCCTAAGTAGATACCTGAATTCCCTTCTAGCTCCCTAAGGATTCGATCCCGACCATCATATCGGGTAAAAGCTGTTGTGACCCTCTTCTCCTACTCTTTAGTAGCGGGTAGTTAGTTGTGATCACTTTTTGGCACCGTTGCCGGGGAGCTTACGATTTTTGTTGCTCTTCTTTACTTCTTTTTTGCTAATTCTGTTTGTGTCGATTACTCAGGTACAAATGGCTCTCAATGCTAATAAGCCTCTTCGCAATGTGAATGTCGGGGAGGAGGTAGACGATCTTGATCACGAAGAGTTTCCTATATTACCTTAACCTCTACGTAGAGTCCGTCAGGCCAATGCAAATAACAACAACAATATTCCATACCCTCCTCTGCCACCGCCAAGAGTGGCCTTAAGAGTCCTCCCAAATCAAGGATATGCGATTGCCATCGTTCCTCCCTGAATCCAGGCGGGGAACTTTCAAATTTCAAATGTCATGTTGACCTTGCTCGAGCTAAGAGGGTATTTTACGGGCGCCTCCGATCAAAATGCCTACAAGCACTTGAAGGGGTTCGTAGATACATGCTGGGTTAGTAAGAAAACAAACGTGTCCGAGGATGCGTTGAGATTGAGGCTTTTCCCGTTTTCTCTTTGGGGTAAGGCATTGGATTCGTTAGAAAGGCTCCCCAATCATTCCATCACAACTTGGGATGAATTGGCAGAAAATTTATTTCCAAGTTCTTTTCTCCAAGTCACATGGAGGTGCTTCGGGATAAAAAAATTGGCTTTCAAGCAAGAGCCAATGGAATAATTGTATGAAAGATGGGAGAGATTTAGAATAATGGTGAAAAAGTGCCCAAATAACGATATGACGGATGTGATGATTCAACAAACCTTTTATAGGGGCATTAACACCACTAATCAATGCATTGTGAACCAATTGGAGGCAACTTTATGAAGCTTCCTTACAATGAAGCTTGTGATGTTTTGGATGAAATGGCTGACACTTCTTCGGCATGGCAAAGCCGAGCAAATGTGCCCCAAGGTAACACCACGGTCATCCGTTCGCACAAGGAGTTGCATGACCACAGTCAAGCTATTGCCGATCTCATTATGACTATGAATCAATTGGTGAAGGCACAATTGCAACAAGTCCAAAATCCTCGCCATGTCAATGACATGGAAGGAGTGAATATGCTTAAGAGAAGGCAAAGAAAGCAACAAACTCAAGGAAATTATGATCAATATGATGGTGGTGGTGGTTTCTCAAATGAGTGTTATGATGAGCAAAGTGAAGAGGTTCAATATGTCAATAACTATCAAGGAAATCGAGGCAACTCGTCAAATCAACAATGGCGACCCCAAGGAAATTGGGGCAATCAACAAGGTGGTGGTAGTTGGAACAAAAACAATCAAGGCAGAAATTGGGGGAACAACAATTCGAGTAACCAAGGGAATTGGAATGGAAATAACAACAATAATTAGAATAACAACAAAGGTCAAGGCGGGTGGAATAACAATGGAAATCAAGGCAACCGGGGGAAAGGTTTTCAAAGCCACCCGATGTATCAACAACCGAACAATCTGCCTCCGTTTCAATCTCAAGTTTCTAGTTATTTGGGTAATGATATGGGAAGAATAGAAATAATGTTCGAACAAATGATGAAGAAGAACCAAGACTCTGATGCTCAATTGGCTTCCCACAATACCTCTTTTCGGAATTTGGAGGTGCAATTAGGCCAAATATCTCAATCATTGAATACTCGACCTAAAGGTGCTCTACCAAGTGATACGGAGTGAACCCGAAGGGAGGTAACAATCATGTGATGGCAGTTACAACAAGAAGTGGGAGAGGAGTTGATGTGCATGACTCGAAATAAAATCAAGTTGTGGATGATGATGTTGGGTTCCAAGAAGATGTGAGTCCTTTGATAGTTGAAGATGTGGTTGAGACCAATGTGAACAACGAAGTGAGGATATATATTGATGAGGCCGAGGTGGATACACAAGATGTCGTGAACACGTCTAGGGAACGTGTGATTGATATGCCCGAGCCAATGGTGCCCAAAGCCAAGGCACCTTTGCCTAGACCACCTCCACCTTATCCTCAATGGTTAGCAAAGCAAAAGAGTGACAATCAATTCAAAAAGTTCATAGATATGATGAAGAGCCTTACAATCAACGTGCCTTTGGTGGAGGCACTTGAGCAAATGCCGGGCTACGCAAAGTTCATTAAGGATTTGGTCACAAAGAAGCCCTCCATGGATTGTGAAACAATAAAAATGACTCATCAAGTGAGTGCTATCGTACATTCTATGGCCCTGAAACTTGAAGACCCCGGAGCTTTTATTATCCCTTGCACTATTGGTAGTGCGGATTTTTCCAAGGCCCTTTGTGATTTAGGGGCTAGCATAAATTTGATGCCTTATTCGGTCTTCAAGACTTTGGGAATTGGACAACCTAGGCCAACCTCAATGAGACTTCAAATGGCGGATCGAATGATGAAGCTGGGCATAATTGATGATGTTCTTGTCTGTATTTATAAATTCATATTACTGGCCGACTTTGTCATCTTAGATTGTGAAGTGGACTCTGAAGTCCCGATTATACTTGGGAGACCTTTTCTAGCTATGGGGAAGGCATTAGTTGATATTGAAGCGGGTGAGTTGACTTTCTGTATGGGGGATGAGAAGGTTGTTTTCCATGTTTGCAAATCAATGAGACAACTCAATAGCACCGAGGTATGTTCATTTGTGGACATTGTCATTGCTGTGATAGTGGATGACACAAGTTCCATGATTAATGTTGAAGATCCCCTTGAGGTCGTGCTTCTTAATATGGACGTTAATGATGATACAAGTAGAGTGGAATGCGTGAATGCTTTGCACGGTATGGGCTCGTATTCTTATGAGCCTAGAAAATTGTCCTTGGATCTTGAAAATCAAAAAACGCCACCAAATAAGCCATCCATTGAGGATCCACCGGTGTTGGAGTTAAAACCACTTCCTCCACACCTCAGGTATGAGTCCTTGGGCACAAATTCTACTTTACCAATTATTATTTCTTCTTGCCTCACTAATTTGCAGGTAGACGCCACCTTGGAGGTTCTCGAAAGGAGAAAGAAACCAATTGGGTTGACATTGACTAACATTCGGGGAATAAGCCCCGCATTTTGCATGCATAAAATTATCTTGGAGGATGATACAAGGCCTTCCTTAAAACATCAAAGGAGGATAAATGAAGCAATACAAGAGGTGGTAAAGAAAGAAGTGATCAAGTGGCTTGATGCTTGTGTGGTGTATCTAATCTCCGATAGCTTATGGACTTCTCCGGTGCAATGCGTATCGAAGAAAGGTGGGATGACCGTGGAGACAAATGACAACAATGAGCTTATTCACACTCAAACTATCACTGGGTGGAGAGTTTGCATGGACTACCAGAAACTCAACAATGTGACCCGGAAGGATCATTTCCCGTTGTCGTTCCTTGATCAAATGCTTGATCGTCTTGCGGGGCAAGCTTTCTATTGATTTTTGGATGGTTACTCGGGGTACACTAAAATTTTAATCACCCCGGAGGACCAAGAGAAGTGTATATTTACATGCCCATATGGTACATTTGCTTTCTTCGGGATGCCATTCGGGTTGTGCAATGCTCCGGCGACCTTTCAACATTGCATGATGGCTATTTTCACCGACATGGTGGAAGACATATTGGATGTCTTTATGGATGACTTTAGTATGGTTGGTGATTCCTTTGAAGAATGCTTGGTAAATTTGGATAGAGTCTTGGCCCGATGTGAAGAAACTAATCTCGTTCTTAATTGGGAAAAATGCCATTTTATGGCTAAAGAAGGGATAGTGTTGGGTCACAAGATTTCTAAGCATGGGATGGAGGTAGACAAGGCTACTATCGAGGTGATTTCAAGGCTCCCTCCCCCCACTTCTATCAAAGGGGTGAGGAGTTTTCTTGGGCATACCGGGTTCTACCAGCGGTTTATCAAAGATTTCTCGAAGGTTATGAATCACCTTTGCAAGTTGCTAGAGAAAGATGCTAAGTTTGTTTTTGATGAAAAATGCATGGAGGCCTATGAACTTTTAAAGCACAAGTTGACTACAACTTCTATCATCACTGCACCTAATTGGAGTTTGCCCTTTGAACTAATATGTGATGCAAGTGATATTGCGGTGGCGGCGGTGTTAGGTCAACGGGTTAACAAAATGTTCCATCCCGTGTATTATGCAAGTAAGACTGTGAATGAAGCTCAACGAAAATTACACGATGACGGAGAAGGAGTTATTGGCCATTGTATTTGACATGGAGAAATTTAGGCCATATCTTATGGGGGCCAAGGTGATTGTGCACACGGACCATGCCGCCCTTAGGTATTTGATGACCAAGAAGGATTCCAAGGCAATATTGATGAGATGGGTGTTACTTCTTCAAGAATTTGACTTAGAAATAGTGGACCGGAAGGGAAGTGAGAACCAAGTTGCGGACCATTTGTCCCGGTTGGAGGAATAAGGGAGGCTATGTGACGGCCTTGAGATAAATGATACATTCCCAAATGAGAAACTTCTTTCCGTGTCAATGTATGACATGCCATGGTTCGCGGACATTGCCAATTTCATTTTGATCGGATTGTCCCATGTGAGCTCTCTTCCATCAAAGGAAGAAACTCAAATGGGATATCTTGGATTTTTATTGGGATGATCCGTATGTGTTTTAAATTTGCATGGATGGTGTGATTAGAAGGTGTGTCCCGGAAGGTGAACAATTGAGCATTTTAGAGGCTTGTCACTCCTCCCCTTATGGTGGCCATCATTGAGGGGTGAGGACGGCTTCGAAGGTTTTGAGTTGCGGTTTCTATTTTCCGACTTTGTTTAAGGATGCTAGTAATTTGGTAAGGAGATGTGATCAATGCCAACGAGCGGGAGGGATTTCCAAGAAAGACAAGATGCCTTTTAACAGAATTCTTGAATTTGATATCTTTGATGTTTGGGTATTGATTTTATGGGTCCTTTTATTAGCTCGTGTGGGAACACTTACATTCTAGTAGTAGTGGATTATATGTTAAAATGGGTTGAGGCCGTGGCCTTGCCCAACAATGAAGCTAGGAGTGTTGTGGCATTTCTTAAAAAGAACATATTCACAAGGATTGGTAGGTGGATCGCACTTTTGTAGTAGGGCTTTTGATACCTTGCTCTCCAAGCTGCAATCAAGTGGCCAAGTTGAAGTATCAAATAGAGAAATCAAGAGCGTCTTGTCCAAAACTGTCAATACAAATCGGACCGATTGGTCCAAAAAGCTAGATGATGCTCTATGGGCCTATCCGATCACGTACAAGACCCCAATTGGTATGTCTCTGTACCGGTTGGTATTTCAGAAAGCATGTCACCTACCTATAGAATTGGAGCATAAGTCTATGTGGGCCTTGAGGAAGCTTAATCTTGAGTGGGATGTTGCAGCCAATCTTCCTATTGAACAACTAAATGAACTTGATAAATTCTGGTACCATACATACTCTAGTCCATCCTTGTATAAGGACAAGATGAAGTACTTACATGACAAATATGCTCGGGGAAAGGAGTTCAAGGTTAGTGATTTGGTCCTCTTGTTCAGCTCCCGTCTAAGGTTGTTTCCCAGAAAGCTGAAATCAAAGTGGAGTGGGCCATTTGAAGTTGTATGTGTAACCTCATTCGGTGCTCTAGATTTGCAGAACAAAAGTGGTGAAGTCTTTAGGGTGAATGGCCACCGTGTCAAGCATTATCTTGGAAAGATTGATGATAGCCACATGGTGGCTGTAGTTCATTTCAAATAATATGATGGTAACCTGCGCTATGCCGCGACGTTAAATCACGCGTTTCTTGGGAGGCAACCCATGTATTTTTCTTTCTCATTGATTTTCTTTGTAGTTTAGGATTTTTGAGCTAATTGGTTGTGAGATGTTGCACACAACCTGAAAACCCGGATCCCGTGGTGCCAAGTTTTGGGATCGACGTGATGCCAGGCACATAGCCTATATCGATTCCACCTTATTGGATGGCGCTGACATAATTGAAAGAACTAGAGGAGCAATATAAGGATTTATTAGAGAAGGGTTTCATACGGTCAAGTGTGTCTCCATGGGGCGCACAGGTCTTGTTTGTAAGGAAGAAGGATGGATCGCTGCGGATGTGTATTGACTACCGGCAACTCAACAAAGTCACAATCAAGAACAAATATCCCCTGCCAAGGATAGATGACTTATTTGATCAATTACAAGGTGCTGCGTTTCTCAAAGATTGACTTGCAGTCCGGGTATCATCAATTGAAGATAAGGGAACAAGACATCCCAAAAATAGCTTTCAGGACACGTTATGGGCACTTTTAATTTATGGTGATGTCTTTTGGGCTAACAAATGCCCCGACTGCTTTCATGGACCTTATGAATCGAGTCTTAAAGCCCTTTCTAGACTCCTTTGTGATAGTGTTCATTGACAACATTCTGGTATATTCCCGAAGTCGGGAGGACCATGCTGACCATCTCAGGGCAGTCTTGCAGACTTTACGGCAATATCAATTGTATGCGAAATTTTCAAAATGTGAATTTTGGCTTGAATTTGTCGCGTTCTTCAGTCATGTCACTTCTAGGGAAGGAATTATAGTTGACCCTCAGAAGATTGCGGCAGCGAAGAATTGGCCTAGACCTACCACTCTGACCGAGATCCGCAGTTTCTTGGGATTAGCTGGGTACTACAGGAGGTTTGTGGAGGGGTTTTCTAATCTCGCCTCTCCTTTGACTAAATTGAGGCATAAAGCAATTAAATTTCAATGGTCTGATGCTTGTGAAAAGAGTTTCCAAGAATTGAAAATCAAGGTTGACAACAGCACCGGTATTAGCCCTACCAGAGGGTTTCGAGGGATTTATGGTGTATTGCGATGCTTCGAGAGTCGTGCTCGGGTGTGTGTTGATGCAACAGGGTAAGGTTATAGCCTACGCCTCTAGGCAACTCAAGAATCATGAGAAGAACTATCCAACCCATGACTTAGAGCTAGGAGCTGTGGTGTTTGCACTAAAGATTTGGCAACATTATTTGTATGGGGTCCATGTGGAGGTATTTATAGATCATAAAAGCCTTCAATATATCTTCAAGCAGAAGGAGTTGAACCTGAGACAAAGAAGGTGGCTAGAGTTACTCAAAGACTACGATATTGGTATTCTCTACCACCCGGGAAAGGCTAATATTTTGGAATATGCACTTAGTCGAAAATCTATAGGGAGTTTGGCTCATTTGGGGGCCTATCAGAGACCGTTAGATAGGGAGGTTCACCGACTAGCTAATTTGGGAGTTCGTCTGGTGGAGTCTGATGAAGGAGGGGTAATTATATAGAATAGGGTTGAATCATCGCTTGTGGTGGAGGTAAAAGAAAAGCAATTCAATGATCCATTGTTAGCACAACTGAAAGAAGGAATTCACAAACATAAGACCACAACTTTCTCCTTGGGCATGAATGATGGTACCCTACGGTACCAAGACCACATGTGTGTTCCTGATATTGACAGTCTTTGGGAAAGGATCATGGCAGAAGCTCACACATCTAGGTATTCCGTGCACCCAGTTTCTACAAAAATGTATCATGATCTCAAGGAAATTTATTGGTGGAACAACATGAAGAGGGATATGGCGGAATTTATGGCAAAATGTTCGAATTGTCAACAGATAAAGGCCGAACATCAAAGGCCCGGTGGATTGACACAATGCATAGACATTCCAATGTGAAAGTGGGAGATGATTAACATGGATTTTGTGGTATGGTTTCCGTACACTCTGCGCAAGTTCGACTCAATTTGGGTGATCGTGGATCGACTCACGAAATTAGTGTACTTCTTGCCTGTTAAATCCACCGACACAGCGGAATAATATGCTCAGTTGTATATAAAAAAAATAGTCAGGTTGCATGGCACTCCGGTCTCAATCATTTCAGATCGAGGGGCTCAATTCATAGCTAACTTTTGGAAGAAGTTTCAGCAGGGCTTGGGTACGCAAGTAAACCTTAGCATAGCTTTTCATCCACAAACCGATGGGCAAGCAGAGCGGACTATTCAGACACTTGAAGACATGTTGCGTGCTTGTACCATTGATTCCAAAGGAAGTTGGGATGACCATTTGCCACTCATAGAATTTGCCTACAATAATAGCTTCCACGCTAGTATTCAAATGTATGGTAGGAGGTGTAGATCTCTCATCGGATGGTTCGAGGTTAGAGAAGCGAAATTGATAGGGCCGGACCTCGTGCACCAGGCCATGGAGAAAGTCAAGCTTATTAAAGAAAGGTTGAAAACTTCTCAAAGTCGCCAAAAATCCTACTCGGATGTGCGTCGCAGAGATTTGGAGTTTGAAGAAGACGATTGTATATTCTTGAAAGTTTCCCCTATGAAGGGTATCATGCGATTCGGAAAGAAGGGAAAATTAAGTCCAAGGTATGTTGGGACATATAGAATTATTCGGAAAGTTGGTCTGGTGTCATACAAGCTCGAGCTGCCGCCCCAAATGTCATTGGTACACTCGGTCTTCCATGTGTCTATGTTAAGGAAGGTAGTAGGGGATCCGTCCACCATTGTGCTAGTTGAGACTATTGAGGTAAATGAAGAGCTATCATATGAAGAGGTCTTAGTTGCCATTCTTGATAGGCAAGCTCGAAAACTGAGAAATAAGGAAATTGCATCCGTGAAAGTATTATGGCCGAACCAGCACATTGAGGAAGCTACTTGGGAAGCCGAGGATGAAATGAAGAAGAAGTATCCATACTTGTTTGAATAATCATGTAATAACTTTTATGGATTTAGCTCCTTCAAAACCGTATTTGTTGGCTGGACTTATGAAAAACCGTCCTCTTTTTGGTAATATGGTTGCCTATATGGCCACGGTTGATATTGCGCCAGTTATACTATGCTTATGAATATGTTTATGCTGTTATGGTATATTTCTGGGGCTCTCTGACTGGTGGGTAAGGCCTAGATACAAAGGAAACTCTGGCGAAATTTTTTGAAATCTAGCGAGTTAGCTAAATTTGGGGACTGTCAACCTGTTTTAGGTTGTGAAGAGGAGAAGATTGCACTAAGACTGTTAATAAGTGAACCTTGATCCTCATTCGAGGACGAATGATCTTAAGTGGGGGAGGATGTAAGGCCCCGTGAAATCCCTACTCGAAAACCCGGATCCCGTGGTGCCAAGTTAGGAGCATGTGTTAGCAATTCATAAATATACCTCGTCGCGGCACAGGCCTTTTTGGATTGAAAAATGCATTAAAAAGTAAAGAATAAGTTTCAAGAAAAAAATGCAAGAAATGCGATCCAGAATGCGGCCGCTAGAGTTAGTGAGAATGTTGGTTAAAATTGAAGTCAGCTATGCGATCGAAAATGCGGTCGCATAATCGAAATGCGGACCGCATAGTCGTCACATATTTTCCTTCGAATTCTGTGAGGTTCAGTTCTGCGGTGCACTTTGCGACCACAGAACGTGAATGCGGACCGCATTTTTGCTGCAGCTCAGTCAGAGTGTCCAATTTCTGGGGAACATTTTGCGGTCCATTATGCAGACCGCATGTTTATTCTGCGATTGCATATTTGACTCGGGGCTCCAATTTTCTAATTTTTAACCCGACCTCCCTATCGATATATCCGGTGTTATAGCTCATTTTAAGCATTCTTCTGAGCATTTCTAGAGGGAGAGAGAGGGTTTTTAGAGAGGGAAAGTCTCCCCATCAAATTACTCTATGAGATAGGGCTAAATCCTTGAAGGAAATCAAGTGAAGACCCCTAGACCTTCATCTCAAGAGGTAAGACTTCATCACCCCAACTCTTATTTTTTTTATTCTCAGATATAAGGGGTCACTAGTGAGGTGATTCATGGGTATAACAATGTATTCCTTACATGCATATCAAACTTTAGACTAGTGGGGGGTGGTGAATTAAAGAGGGGTACAAAATGATATAAATTGCTCTCAAAAAGGGGCCTAAGATCACATTGCACCTCTAGGGTTTGTCAATATGCTTGAACCAAGCTAGAGTCTCAATCTCATCTCTAATTCTCGATTTAATTTGTAATTCTTACTCAATAGATCGAAGTGCTAAGAGTTCTGAAAATTTGTAAA
The DNA here is from genome assembly GCA_026770625.1 of Nicotiana glauca. Lineage (NCBI taxonomy): Eukaryota > Viridiplantae > Streptophyta > Magnoliopsida > Solanales > Solanaceae > Nicotiana > Nicotiana glauca. The sequence continues at coordinate 111,786 of MU721447.1, read as the reverse complement.
AGAGTAAGGAAAGCTTTATTGAGGTATGTATGGCTAAAATCCCTTTTGTTAGAAATTGAGCTCCGTTGTCATTTACGAAAGTATGGTAAGAGTTGAATTGGTTAGTGTATTGATTGTTATTACACATTAATTGATTTGCATATATCTATACATATTCGTGAATGATGTGACTCAATGTGAATAATGCACCATTCTTGATAATTAGATAAGGATGAAAAAGTACAGTTATATGTTGAAATACTTGGGCTATAAGCCAACATCGAAACAAAGAATTATTCATGCTATCTATATGCTCACTTACCTGTGATTGCAACTTGAATTATCTTTGATATATGTATCTATGATCACAACTTGTAAAACGAATATTGAAAAGGGAAAACGATGTGATGATGGTGGCCATGAGTGCCTAGGAATTGTTATGATATGTGTGGAATAAAGATTTGGAGGTGTTGACTAATGATAATGGAGTAATGACTAGGCAAGGCGACCTAGCCGACCGGGTCGTGATCGGACACCATGCCGCACACATGGTGGTAATGTGCTGATATTGAATTTTGGATAAGGGAAATGAAATATTGATTGAGAGTAATGCCTCCAATGAGGTGACCTAGCTGGTCGGGTCGTGACTGGACTCCGCTCGAGATGACGGTGGTATTGAGAACAGTGGTGAACATGTGACAGAAATGCCCTAATCTATGTTTTTGAAATTGTATGAAAGATTATATGAATTGCATCTTTGATTTACCCATGTTATTTACTTTTACCTGTTTGATAGTTCTTTCTAGTAAAATGGTGTTTAGTTATACATACCAGTACAATTCAAATCTACTGACGTCCTTTTTGCCGGGGGCGCTACATTCGTGTTATGATTGTAGGTGGTTCCATAGAGGATAGTGCCGATCGTGTGTAGCAGAGCATTTTTCTACTCGAAGTCTTGGTGAGCCCCTTTTTCTTTCATGGGGCTATATGGTGTATCTTTTGTTATTACAGCTTTCCACTTTTGAGGTATAGCCGAGGCCTTGTTGCCGGCATAGTTATGATTATCTGTTGTATCCTTAGAGGCTCCACAGACACTAGTGTGGGTTATGTACGGGTGTTCGGGGAGTCCACTATCTATGATGTAATACTAAACTTGTGATCTCCATAAACTGTAACTCTAATAGAATCCTTGAAGCTAGCTTATGTACGGTAAATCTTTGTGATATGAAATGAACCAATGATGTAGTATGCACCATGTATTCTCGTCTAAATTAATGAAAGTCATGGGTTCCCTATTTATATTGATTTGGGGTATAAAGTGTTCGGTAAGGCTTGCTCAGTTGGGTTCACTTGATTGAGACCGGTCGCGCCTCCTGAAGTTAGGGAGTGACAAAAACAAGTATGAAAAATTGCACAGTTTCTGAAATTTGCCATTGCGGCCACGGTACACATTGTGCGGACCGCACTGACATGGGCTAAATGAGGTTCTCTCTGAAGTTACTCACTGCAGCCGTGTTGCATTTAGTGCGGTCCACGGTGGACCTCCGTGGTCGCAGTATGCTTTTGTGCCCTCCGCGGAGGTCATCTTCTAAAACTTCATGTGAACAAATCCAGCACGGTCCGTGGTCGACTTTGTGCGGCCGCACTAGTAGGTGAGTATGGGTCCCATACCATTTTTTATAAATAGAGCCGAAGGGTGTCAATGTACCCTTTTTGAACTTTGAAAACTCAGACTCATAAAACTACTATTCATCTCTTTCTGAGATCGAAATTCTTGCTTGCTTGGATTAATTGCATACATTCTTCAAAAATCTGGTAACATTTCATGCATCTCTCATTGATTACATTTATATTTTCATTTTATTTGCTTGCCCAATAGTTTTTAGCTTCTTCTTTCTTCTCGTAGCTTTTTCTTTTTCATTCATTTGTTAACTTAGGGTAATTTACATGCTGAGTTTATGTGTGGGCTTTAATAATGGTTGGGTTAATTGAGTAGGGACACCGTAGGATGAACACTTGAACAAAAATGCAAAAATTAGAAATCCTAAGTCAGTGCCCTAACTTAGCACCCTTCGCGGACCGCGGTCGCATATGTGCAGTCCACGGTGCCTGTGTTCTGAAACTTGATTGATGCCCAGTGTGGCCGCATTGCACTTTATGCGGTCTGTGCTGACCTACCGCGACCGCGACACCACTTTGTGCAGTCTGTAGTGGGGAGATTCAGAGAGTTGATTTTTGGGACTTTGACCCAACGTGGACCGTGGTTGCTTTTGCGCGGTTCGCGGTGCCCCTATACGGCTGTACCCTCTTTTGTGCGGGCCGCGATGAAATGATTCTAAAACTATTTCTGCACCAATATCTGCTGTTTGCGATTCATTTCATTCATATGTTTCACTGATTGTACTTAAACTAACCATGTTAGATGCGTGTGTCAGCGGATAATGGTTAAACAAAGAGGAAACAAGGGATCACAACAACCCGGGAGAGGTGGTTCCTCCCGAGGGGGCAAAGGCAAGAGAGTAGCAACACTCCCTCCCCAAGCTCGGGAGAACATAAAAAAGACCCAAAAACTGATAAAGGCGCTACTTCCCATTACTCGGGGAGTGAGTATGTGCCATCCAAGGACATCTCCTCAGACTCGGCCCCAACTCACATAACCAACCCCTTCCAACTAAGTGATACCCCTCGAGCATCACCCACTATCAAGAGGTTGGTAAATGTAGTTTCTGATTCATCTGACGACTCAGCAGCCAGTAGTAGGAACGACTCCACCTCCCTCACAGTTTCATTATCTGGGGAGAGTGCAGGCAGAGATGAGGGTGGTGAGCCTCAGGTTGGGGGAATTGCCCGAACTAGGAAAGCCGAAGAGTAGGAAGATAGATTTGTGAGCCAGGTGGCTTACCATAAATTTAGGGAGTGGTGGCCATTGAGGCATTTAATACCGGAGAGAAATTTTATCATCAAAGACCTCTTACCCCACAACCCTAATGTGCAGAGGGAGTTTAGAACTAGAGTAGGCTGGGAGATATTTCTGGAGAAGTATATTGATGCTAATGAGTATATGGTCAAGGAATTCTATTGTAATGTGGCTGACATTGTCAAGGGGTCCAAAGTGACCAAGGTCCAAAACAAAATGGTGATGTTCGACGGACAATCCCTAAATGACTATTTGGGCTTTAGAGAAGAAGATGAGTCTCTCTATTTGGACAAGTTGGAAATGGGTGAGGCGGTCCATCCATGGTTGGATTCATAACTTGAAATTCCAGGTACCGTTCCTACATGGTTAATTGCAGGGGTTAAAATACTAAGGGGGACCCTAAATTTTGAGGCTAAGGGTTGGGAGACCTTCGTTTGTAGCAGGTTGGACCCAACTTCACATGACCAGAATCTCACTCTCAATCGGGCAGTATTGGTTGAATCGATCATGGCAGGATACCCCATCAATGTGGGGAATGTAATGTCCCGCAACATCTCTCTCGTGGGTGCGGAAGCTGACCGGAACTACCCTTTCCTCAACACTCTCCCGATGTATTTTCGGGACTTGGAGGTAGAAAATAAGCGGTATGATGTTAAGGCAAAGCCAATTGCTCCGTTTTTATGGTACAGTTTGAGAGGGCCAGACAACCCCAAGGACAAGAACTACAAGCCTCCTTGTTCCTACTTCTGCTTCTGCTCCAACTGGCCAGTCTGAAGAGCCAGTTGTGACAGAGGCCCCTGCTAAGACTACCCCTGACATACCTCCCGGACTTTCTACTTCAGCTGACTTGCCTCCAGGCCCCTCTACTTCAGCTAGCCCGGGGATTCCATTTTCATGGGTTCATCCTCTCATAGCCCTTCAGCTGAGCCAGGCACCTCATTGCATGAACAACTGGATGTCAGCTGCGACATCCAAGTTGTCTACATTGTCCTCTACTATTGCAGCTTAGTCTGTACCACAGACAACTCAGATCTATCATCCTATTGTGGACACACTTAAGAAGCTCTTGGAGAACCAGGAGAAGATAATGAAGAGACATGATGCCTTGTCTAAGGCAGTAGATTCATGGGGAAAAGCTTTGAAGGAGCTTGCCCGGTAGCATAAGAAGATAAGGAAATCACGGGCTTCCAAGGAGTCTGTAAAGGAGCTCATAGCAGTTGTGGACAAGCTATTGGCAGACCAGATGCCTCTAGACTTGGTATTCGGGGATCCAGCCCCAACAGCAGCACCAGTAGCAGAGCCACAACAGGAGCAGACTTAGAGGCTTCCTAGAAAGAAGAGGAAGCTTCCTAGTGCAGACGATGCTATCATCCAGTTGGCGGACCTACCAGAGGCTACCTCTAGTCAGCCACAGGATGTACTTGAGCCACAGCCTGTCCCAGTACCAGTCCCAACAGTTGAGCAGCATGATACCGGGAACCAATATGAGGTTCCCGTGCATACAGAGGACCCGAGTACCACTCATGTTCCCATGCAGACAGACGACTCTTAGGGAGTCTTCATATCCTTTGATTACTTTTCTTTTTTGTGCTTATTTTTGCTTATTTGGCATTGGGGACAATGCCAGCTTTTATTTGAGGGGATGTGCCCTACTTTTATCCATGGATGATTGTATATATAGATTGACGTAGTTTATGCTTTCTTTTGATTTTCTGATGGTCTGTATATAAGTTTACATTCAGTTAGTTTTATCATACTTTTTATCTTCTGTTTGGTCTGTATATAAAGTTACATGATTGTATATATTCATCCCCTGTTGTCTATTCTAATCCCCTATTGTAAATATTCATTCTGTTTTCTATTTTCGTAAAAAAAGTTCATTTTTAGCTTTGTAGATAGACTCGCAGCCTTTTGTTTTATTTTGGCACTTTCAATAAGCCCTTGCTTTTCTTAATGCCACGGTTCTTGCCAAGGGTGGAGTATTGTGTGAACAGAGTGGCTCTTCCCGATGATGGATGGCGTGACCACCTTCTTAAGGGTTTGAGTTTGTTTTTGTGTTCTTTTGTTTATAGTTAAGGGTACCTAAAGCAAAGCTTCACTTGGGCCTAGCACGTTTGCCTTTGATCTCATGGTCAAAGATAAAATGTTGTATTTACGATGATGAAAGTTGTGGCCTTGAGACTCTTGCATTTGCCAATAATCATCAAGTGATTTTTTGGGACCATTTTGTGCTCAAATCGTGTCTAAGGTCATTGTAGGCCCTCGATTCGATGTCTTTAGCAATCCCCTAGCGTGTGTGGTGAGAAGTCGAATTGTGACTCCAAGTACTGAGCCATTGGTCTAGAACTTGCTCTGAATGTTTGTTGAGGTGAAATCCTAAGTGGAAGTTGACTTGACAAGTGATTATAGGCTCTCCTTGATCCAAATGACATTTTGAACAATTCTATAAGCCTGCCAATAATATGATCCCTAGCTAACCGTTTTGAGCCTTAGACCTCTTTCTTTCAAAAAACCATGTTACAAGCCTATACTCGTTCTCAATAATACCTTCTCTTGGCACCCATTTCTTTCCTTGAGCACATGGAAAAAGAATAAGTTTGGGGGGAGAGACGAAGATGACAACAAAGTGGTATAAGGCACAAAAGTGAAGAAAAAAGGAAAGGCAATGAAAAAGAAAGAAAAGCAAAAGACAAAAAGAATGCTCGGTGTGAAAGAATAAAAAAGGATTCAAGAAAAGCAAAGAAAGAAAGGCGTGGAGAATTGAAAAAGGAGAAAAGAATTGAAATCCATAAGAAGGAGTGACAATGTGTCTATCTAACCCCGTAGAAAGAAGTTAAATGACTCAAACAGTCAAGAGATTTGTGCCAAATGAATCAAAAGAAGTGCTTAAGGGAAGATTGAACCCACTTGAACAAAAACTTATCCTACTATTACCCAAAAGCCTTCACATTGACTCCACAAAAGCCCTATATGATCTTGAGTTAAATGATGCTTGCATTAGTGGATACTTACATGAGGGTCAAGTATATGGTACCTAGAGCCGGACTTGTGACCTTTTTCTTGAGAGATGAGTGAATTTCCATTAACCTCGATTTATGTGCCAATACTCTAAAAGGTGAGGTTTTCTTAGGAAAGTTAAGGATGTGTGAGTTTGGGTTCCACAATGACCAAAGTAATTGAGAGAGTTCCTTGATGTAATGAGTCAATTCTTGATGCTCTTGTGTCACACTTCATCCTTAGTTTTTCAAAGTTTAAATGTGTTAATGATGCATTCGTATTGAGGCAATTGTTAGTCTCAATTGATGCTTGTTGAGGTTACTTTAGGATAGATGGAATTACTTGGATTGTCCTTTAAGGGGTGGATCTTATTTTGTTTGCTTGAGGAGAAGCAAAGGTTAAAGTTTGGGGGAGTTGATAACTAGGAATTTTGCCATGTTTTATGCTCCTTCTTGCCTACAATTTGGTTATAAATTTTTAAAAATAATTCCAAAAGGCTCATAAGTGTGCTTGATTGCAGGTTTGATCAACACAATGATGAAATGTCAAGAATCGGCGCAAAAAAGAGTAAAATCTGCTCAAGTGTCAAAGACAAGGCAATCTAAAGGAAAGCAGGCCTAGTGCAGACCGCACAAAGTGGTATGCGGCCGCACTAGGAGATTCAGGGAGTTGGCAAAATAGACTCAAGGTGCCGCAGCTGTGGTTCAATATGTGCGGCCCGCGATAAAGACTCCGCGGTTGCACTACCTTTCTGCACGGTTCGTGGTCAAGAGATTCAGAAAGTCTGAAATGATGCCAAACCAAGCCATGCGGTCCACGGTCGTTATTGTGCGGACTGTGCCAACTAGCTCCGCGACCACGGTCCATTCTGTATGGTCTGCGGAGCCCAACTTCAGAGAGCTAAAGTTTGAATTTCAAGAGCCTTTGGCGGCCGAAATCCATTTTGTGCGGCCCGCACTGACCGCGCAGGGGTATTTTTGTCCAGTTTTTCCAATTAGTATAAATAGAACATTTTACCATTTTTAGGTCATCTGTTATTTTCCAGACTTGAGCTGCGCTCGTGAGGATACTTTTGTAGCTGTTTTTGGCATCTTAGCTTTAAATTAACAATAGATTCTAGAAATTAAATTGAGTATTTAGTTATTATGTCTTGTTCTTCATCTATTTCTTCATTTTCTTGTCCAATCATGAGTAGCTAAACCCATTAGCTAGGGTTGTGGCATAACTCTAGTATGGGTAATTGATGGGTGTTGCCATCTAGGGTTAGATTGACTATGGTTGTTTGCTATTTGGGTTGATTTTATGTTTTAATTTTGAATTTGTGGTTGCAAACACTGATTCAAGCTTAGTTGGTTTAACTCCTCTTGATAAAAAGAGTCTATGACCCCAAAATTGACCTGACAAAGAATTGGGATGGGCTCATGAGAAATGATAGTCCCAATTAACGGGTTAAATCTCGAGAGAGTAATCACCCTACTTGAATCCTAGTTGCTTGTCCTAATTTGCCTACCTATTTTATCTCGAGAGAGTCATGTGGGAAAAATCACCTTCTCTACCGAGAGGTGTGAGAGTGGGTAAAATTGTGCAACGGTTATAGCATAAGCCCTAAATATGTCAATCGAACCTTAGTAACATCTACCCGTCAATTAGCCACCTAGGTAGTGTCACGACCCTAGTTCCTTTCTTCCCATTAGATACAACTTTGGCAATCATCTCGTAGCATAATTTAGCTTAAATTAGTAGTTTGATAATAGTAGTTTATAGTTTAAAAATCCAAGAATGAAAAGAAGACCATCTAAGAGCACACACGCAACTCTATCCTAAGTAGATACTCGAATTCCCTTCTAGCTCCTTGAGGATTCGATCCCGAACCTCATATCGGGTAAAAGATATTGCGAACCTCTTCTCCTACTAATTAGTAACAGGTAGTTGGCTGCAATCAAGAGGTTCTTAGGATCAGTTCTTGCTGTTGGCAGAGTTTGCTTACAATAATAGTTATCAGTCCGACATTCAGATGGCGCCGTGTGAGGCTTTATACGGTAGGAGGTGTAGATCTTTGGTGGATTGGTTTGAGTTGGGTGAGGCTAGACTATTGGGCACAAATTTGGATCAGGAGGCATTGGAGAAGGTTAAAGTTATTCAGGATAGACTCCGTACAGCCCAGTCCAGACATAAAAGTTACGCTGACCGGAAGGTTTGTGATGTTTCCTATATGGTTGGAGAGCGGGTTCTGCTTTGGGTTTCGCCTATGAAGGGCGTTCTGAGATTTGGGAAGAAAGGGAAGTTGAGTCCGAGATTTAGTGTCCCTTTTGAGATATTGAGATATGTTGGGGAGGTTGCTTATGAGCTTGCCTTACCTCCCAGCTTGGTAGGAGTTCATTCGGTATTTCATGTTTCGATGCTCCGAAGGTATCACGGTGATTCATCGCACGTGTTGGATTTCAGTTCAGTCCAGTTAGACAAGGATCTATCCTATGTTGAGGAGCCAATGGCTATATTGGGTAGGTAGGTTAGAAAGTTGAGATCAAAGAACATTGCTTCAATAAAGGTTCAGTGATGGGGTCAGCCGGTCGAGGAGGCGACCTGGGAGACCGAGCAGGATATGCGCAGTCGTTACCATCATCTTTTTACTACTTCAGGTATGCTTTTATGCTCGTTCAAGGACGAACGAATGTTTAAGTGTGCGAGGATGTAATGGCTCGGCCGGTCATTTTTGGAATTTACGCCATGATCCCCTATTAACTACTTTCCCCAAGTTTATTTTTGCTATTTTGATTTGCCAGGATGTTTGATTTTGAGTTTTGAAGAGTTTTGGGATACTTAATCCCTAAATGAGAGCTTAAGTGTTTGAAAGTGGTCTGTGGTTGGAACAGTGTAAAGACAACCTCGGAATGGAATCTGATTGTTCCATTAGGTGATTTCGGGTTTAGGGGCATGATCGGAGTGTGTTTTGGAGGCTCGTAGCTAATTTAGGCTTGAAATTCCTAAGTTTGAAATTTTGAAGTTTCCGGTCCGATAGCGAGATTTTGGTCCAAGAGTCGGAAAGGAATTCCAGAATTTACAGTAGTTCCGTCATGTCTTTTGGGATGTATTTGTAAAATTTTAGGTCATTTGGACGTGGTTTGGTTAGGTTTTTGATCGAAAGCATAATTTGAGGAAAATTGGAGTTCTTAGGCTTAAATCCTTGATTAATTCGAGCTTTCGATGTTGTTTTAGGTGGTTTAAGGATTGGTACAAGTTTGAATGATGTTATGGGATATGTATGTAGGTTTGGTTGAGGTCCCGGGGGCCTCAAGTGTGTTTTGGATGCTTAACGGGGCATTTTGAGTTGTTTAAAATTGCAGATTTTGCTTCAGCTATTGCAGACCCATTTTCTTCTTCGTGATCGCGTCCTCCTCCACGTGTTTGCGTAGAGTAAATTTTGGAGGAGGACCAGTTATATCTACGCGTTTGTGAAGCTTTGTCATTTTCCTCTTTCGCGTTTGCAGCCAGCCCTCGCGTTCGCGTAGTGTTATTTGGCGCTGAGGGTTGTGCCTATTCTTTCTTCATCACGTTCGCATGACCCCCTCTCGCGATCGCGTAGCTTTCCCAGTCCATCCTTTCGCGTTCGCATGCTGTTCCATACGCTCACGTAGAGAAATTTGAGCATCCTTCAATTTCCTTCTTCGCGAACGCATGACTTCCTCCGTGTTCGCGATGCGTTAAACATCTGGGCAGTTATAAACATTTCAAAACGAGGGTTTAGCCATTTTTACCGAAACTCAACCTTGGGAGCTCGGATTTGAGCGATATTTCGAGGGGTTTTCAAAAATATTGATTGGGTAACGATTCTAAATTCCTTTTTGCTTGTAAACCACTAATCTAAGCATGAATTACTCCTTTAATTTCGGATTTTGAAAGAAAATTTGATAAAACTTCGTAGGCCAAATTATTTAGTTTTGATGGGGATTTTGAAATCCGATTTGAGAGATTTTTATATGGTTAGACTCGTGTGAGCGCGAGGATTCTAAAAAATTTAATTTCACCTAATTCCGAGACATTGGCCTAAGGGGCATTTTGGTCATTTTACCTAATTTCGCGTCTTAGCTTTGAATTAAATTGTAGAATCAATTGCTTGAGATGTTATTTATGATATGTAATTGAATTGAATAGATTTGGGCCATTTGGAGTCTGATACTCATGGCAAACGTGTGGTTTCAAGTTGATTTTGAGTCAGTTTATGATATTTGGTAATTGAATGCCCTGTACGTGAGGTGACAAGCGCGTACTCGTGCTAATTGTTGAAAATCCAATTTTACTTTAAGTATTTAAACTGAGTTCCTTATCTTACCTGCTTCATTATACTTGCAAAATTTAGCCTGTTGTTAGTTAGAAAAGCATGTTTAGTTGACTTAAAATTTCCTATTTTCTATATTGCCTTGGTTCCATTACGTGAAACATGTTAGGCTAGAATTACTCGTTGCCTTGGTATGAAATTTCATTTCCGAACATCTTCTTGTTGTTGTTGTGTATTTATATTAGGACTACGTATGTGGGATTCTGGTAGCTCCCCCTTGTCTGTTTACTTTGGGATTGCAGGTTAGATTCCCGATAGATCCTCTTGCACATTTACTTTGGGACTGCAGGTTAGATTACCGATAGATCCCCCTGCACATTTACTTTTGGACTACAGGATGGTATCCTGGGATCCTTTGGATATATATACATATGATAGACTATGGGACAGTATACCGGGAGATCCTCTGGACATTTGATGAAAGGGACTACAGGACGGTATCCTGGGAGATCCTCGTTGTTGCTATTGGAATTGAGCTTTTCTTATTCCGTGTAACTCTGTTCCTTATTTGTTGTTGCCCTGTATAACTTGTCCTATTTAACTGTTGTTCTCATTTATATTGTCCATTTCACATTGTTAAAACTTTATATTATGTTTAACCTTAGAAGGGCCCTGACCTTCCTCTTCTGCGCATGTTTTTCATGTACTTCTTCTTAGGCCTATCATCCTTCAGGGAGGCAGCTACTCAGAGACTTCGAGGTATACCTGTCGCGTCCGCAGGCTTAGGAGTCCATTTCCATTCCTACTTTTAGTATTTTAGCCCTTCTGTACTTCCTGTTTTTAATAGACAAAATTCCGGAGTTAGAGCTATGTAGTATTTCTTGTCTTAGCTTGTGATTCGTGGGTTTTCGGGTCTTGGATTAGTTATTGGTTTGAGATTTATATATGGTGTATGGCGGGCGGCATCTTATATACTTTTTGTTCCAGTTATTCAGTTTGATTATTATTTTTCGCATTGTTAGGATTACCTAGTTTTAGAGACTAGGTGCCATCACGAGATGTTCACGGAGGGCGAACTGGGGTCGTGACATCAACAGATCAGATTCAATTTCATCACCCTATAAGTAATTTCTTTTTATTGTGCATGTATAAGAAGTGACATTTTCATTAAGATTACTGGTTCCATTGTACTTGAAAATTTCTGACATGCGAAACTTCTTTAAAATAGGCTTTGGAGCCACACTTGGTGGGAAAGGGTACTGTACAAACTTCTTCAAATCTAAATCCTTTAGAATTGGGGTGCCCTCAGTATTTGATCAACCCGTGAGTTGTATGTTTGTACTTTTTTTTATCATTAGCCTCAATTTTCTTTTCTCCTGATTCGATCCATTTAGTGAGCTCTTAGAGCATCTTCATGATGATAGAATCAGTTCCCGATCCATTATCATTCGATTTCTCCAGTACAGGTTCGACCATGTGAATATCTTCTTGTGATGCATCGAGCTCAATTTTTCTTGGTGCTCGATTCTAATTTTGGAGCTACGCTATTGCAGTTTGCTGAGTCTGCAACATTTCAAATATCATTCGAAGGTTAATCTCACCTTTTTCAGCACTCTATGCATTATGGTTGGCAGTCCAGGCGTCTTTGCAGATGATATTTTCAGGGTCAGCGCCTAAATTTCCATGAATAGCAACATGTGAACCGACACTGACTGGATCTACGGCCGGTGATCCATCGAGATTGACTGGAGGTACTCTGTTTCCCATGGTGACTATGTTCTCGTTCTCTCTATGAAGACCAAGGTCGGCGTTTGTGTGAGTGGACACTACTTGAGAGTTTGACATGTTGATTCCTAAAATCAAAGACACTTACGAGAATAAGCGTAAAAGCAATGTGTTTTATGAGGATTAATACTAGGCAATCACTATTATCCTTAGCCCCAGGGTGGGTGCCAAACTGTTTACCCTAAAAACTGGATAACAATTAAACTTATAATGTGATTTTAAGGATACGTGATTTTACCTAGTACCAATTAACACATACAAAGAGTAATAATAGAAACTAACAATAATATGAGGCGAACCGGTGTTTGAATAGAGCTTAGCCCCAAAGCTCAAATACCCTCGAGCTAGTTGTGCAAGAACAGTTAACATGAAACAAACTGATAAACAAGGGAATATAAATAAAAGAGAGAATATTGTATTGCTTTGATCTGCGCAAATGTAAGGTGTTTACAAGATGATTAGGATCCCTTTTATATAGTAGATGAATCCTATTTATGGTAAAATTCTAATTCCGGAAGAAAATTCCATGATTAGCTAGATAACCTCCCCTGATTTGATCTGTTCCGAGATTTATGCCATAATCTCCGGATGGTAACAGATATCTCGCTTTTCCATTATCGCGCTTTGATTGAAGTCTGTCAAATTTGGTCTCGATCGTTGTTGGCCTCAATCTCGACAGGCACCTCGATCCTTGGACTTGATACCTCATCTTCGTATTTTGGTATGATCCATTACGAGGCTAACTCTCGATGCAGTCCCCTGATCTTGATCAAATATCACAATCGGGTAGGTCCGATTTTAACCTTATACAAAAGTGTTTTTGCAAAAAGTACTTTTGGAGATAATCCGTGTGTGTTTGGCTAATCACTCTGAAAAGCAATAATTTATGTTTGGTCAACCTTTTTAGAAAGTCCTTTTAAGTATCAAATTACGATTAAGGACATGCATAGATTTATTTAATAGTTAATATTATAATTAAATAATTAATCTTAAAAATTTGTTATTACAGCAATAATTAAATCTTTTCATTTTATTTAAGTAAAATATGAAAATAAAATTTAAAAGTACTTAATTCTTTTAATATAAGTTAAATATATTAAAAATTATTAAACAAATATAAAAGCATTCACCCCTAAAGTTACTATATATTAGAAAGTTATCCTAAAAATAATAAAAAATATCTATACATTAATATCCTAAGTATTAGGTTTAATGGTTATTTTGGTATATACTATATGTTGTAAAGGGTATTTTTGGTAAGAAGAAAAGTCAAAATTACTTGCGTTTCTGCTTTTGGGAAGAAGCTACATTTTTCTGCTTCTGAGAAACTACTTCTGCTTCTTCCCAAAAGCACTTTTTTCCCTAAAAAGCTTGGCCAAATACCTCAACTCAGGGGGAAAAAGTGCTTTTGAAAAATACAAACACTTTTGGCCTCTTGAAAAGCTTGGTCAAACAAGCTATAAGTCATAATAACTATTACGCGGCGCCTTCCTGAGATCCTTCGGAAGGGCGACGTAAGGCTAAGCAACTAATGTCAGTGCACCTGTTGTCCGCCAACTGAGGTCCCCGCCGTACACTAGACTAGATTGTCAGTGCCATACGGGAAAATCAATGTCAAGAGCAATTGAGAGAATAGAAATGAGAATTGAGATTTAAAAAAACCTTGATTGTATTAATGAAAACTATTACAGAAAAGCAACACGGTGTCGAGGGGGAGAGACACTAGTATAGAAAATTGCTTGCTTTCTAGAAAGTTTTGATTGCTTGATCCCCCTTAATAATACTTAAAAAATATAAACCAAAGTTACATGAATAGACTTGAATAAGACAACGTAACATAATGGAAGTGCATAAAATAAAACTACTCTATATTTATAATGAAAAGGACTTAGTTTTCTACAAAGCAAAAACATGTCCTTTGTCAGCAGCAGCGTCTTGGCATCAGGGTCGGCACGCGCGGTGTTGTCTGTGCGTGCATCGCTATTGGCATCTTCCTGCGGCTTGGCGCTGGCAAGGGATAGCAGTGGGGTGACAGAGGCACCTGAGCGCTTGTCACTTGGCACGGCCAAGACCACGGAGCCGTCCGTGGCACTAGGAATTGGGAGGCTTGCTAGGACGCCACGGGGCGCGCCCAAGGGGTCATTGGGCATGGCTGGAAAGCTGCCCAGGAAATTCTCCCCCACCTGAGTTGGCGACGTCCTCGGCGCCTTATTTGCAAAATAATCTTCAATGAGGCTCTTGTAGGCTTTGAGGTTTGTTACCCTCTCCCAAGTGTTCTCTCTGCATCACAGCCCTGCCATTTTACCAAGAACTCTTGGTGATCTTTCCTTGAGGCATGAATCACTCTGTTATCAAGGATAGCTTCAGCACACCTTTTCCCGGTTGAATTGGGGCCTCGAATACTGGGTCTTGTAAGCTAGCTCCTTGAAGGATCCTTCGTGTCTTCCCGAAAAGGTTTCAGGAGGCTGACATGGAAGACAGAATGAATTTTCCACCAGGCTGGGGTATCCACCCGATATGCAACTTCCCAAATGTGCCTCTCAATGGACAAGGGTCCTATAAATTTTTACAATAGGCGAGGGTCATGGACCCCCGCAAATAAGTACCGCTTTGGGATTTTGACCATCACTTTGTCTCCTACTTGATATTCAACAAAGTAACGATTTTGATCAGCATGCCTCTTCATCCGCTTTTGAGCTTTGACAAGATAGCTCCGCAATATCTCCAGATTTCGCTTCCACTCTTTTGAGAAGCTAGCAGCCCGAGGAGACTTGGCCATGTTTGGTGCATTCACAGTGTATGGGAGTAGCGGTTGCTGTCCGGTAACAATTTCAAAAGCGCTTTTGTTTGTACTAGAGCTCTTTTGTGAATTGAAACACAGTTGAGCAGCATCTAGAAGCTTCACCCAATTCTTCTGTGATCCAATTACAAAGTGGCAGAGATATACCTCCAACATACCATTGAATCGCTTCATCTGTCCATCATATTGCGGGTGAAAACTTGAGTTGTGACTCAATTTTGACCCAAGGCACTTAAAAAGTTGGGTCCAAAAATTGCTAGTGAAGCGTTAGTCACGATCACTAACAATGTCCTTAGGCAGGCCCCAATATTTGACGACATGAGAGAAGAAGAGTCGAGCTGTATCTTCTGCTGATATATATTGTGGGGCTGCAATAAAGGTGACATACTTGGAAAACCGGTACACTACAACCAAGATAGTTATAAGATCTCCGACCTTGGGTAATTCGGTGATGAAATCCAGGGAAACGTTTTCCCAAGGTCTCTTTGGGACAGCTAGTGGTTCCAAGAGTCCTACTTGTGTCAAGCGGTCTGACTTGTCCTTCTGGCATATTAGACAAGTCTTCACATACTGAGCGACATCATCAGCCATTTGAGGCCAATAATAGGCACGACGAAGTAATGCCATGGTTCGTTGTTCACCGGGATGGCCAGCCCACGGAGTATCATGACATTTCGTAAGAAGAGTCCTCCACAGATCTCCTCCTTTCGGAACATAAAGTCGGTTCCCTTTGACTTTCAGAAAACATCTTCCACGTAAAACTGGCAAGTCTTGCCTTGTCCTACCAAATCAACCAAATACTGAGCAGCGGGATCCTTTGTGAGTAGATCCTGTACATGGTCCTTGATAGAGGTGGCTACTTCGCTCCCCCTTAGGGTGGCGAGTAGGCATACCGATGCTAGGTTAGCTATCCGATTGAGTGCATCAGCAACATGATTGGTCTTTCCACTGTGGTACTCAAGGTTGAAGTGGAATTCAGCTAGGAGTTCCTGCCACCTGGCCTGTCGACCATTCAGCTTTGGCTGCTTTATGAAATGGCTGACAGCTGTGTTGTCTATCTTGACCACGAACGGGGTTCCCAGCAGATAGTGCCTCCAAAGGCGCAAGCAATGGACGACAGCCAATAATTCTTTCTTATGGGTATCATAGCGCCGCTTTGCATCCTTCAGCTTTCGACTCTTGTATGCTACAGGGTGCCCTTCTTGCATTAACACCCCACCAATAGCATAGTCAGATGCATCCGTTTGTACCTCGAACGGTTTGGCCAAATCAGGAAGGGCCAAGACGGGACTACTAGACATAGCCACCTTTAATGCGTTGAAGGCCTCCGCTCTCCTTGGCCCCCAATCTCAAGGTGTGACCTTCTTGAGGGGTTTTGTCAATGGCACTGCGATAAGGGAGTAGTTCTTCACAAACCGCCGGTAGAAGTTGCACAGGCCAAGAAATGACCTCAAGGCGTGGACATCCTTAGGCGGCGGCCAATCTGTGATGGCTTGAATCTTTTGTTGGTCCACCTTGATGCATCCTTCCTCAATGACATGTCCGAGGAAGTCAATTCGCTTCTGAGCAAAGGAGCATTTGGACAGCTTCGCATATAGTTCATGCTCTCGCAAACAGGCTAGGACCTTCCGCAAATGCACTAGGTGTTCTTCTAACATTTGGCTATATACCACGATGTCATCCAAGTAGACCACCACGAATTCATCAATGTACTCTCGGAAGACTTGGTTCAATAGGGAGCAAAATGTGGCTAGAGCATTAGTCAAGCCGAACGGCATGACCAGGAAATCGTATGACCCATATCTTGTTATACATGTCGTTTTGTGCTCATCACCCTCTGTGATCCGAACTTTCCAGTATGCTGTCTTGAGGTCTATCTTGGTGAACATCGTCGCACAACCCAATCTATCAAACGAGTCTGCCATCAAAGGAATAGGGTACTTGTTCTTCATGGTGATTTTGTTTAGAGCTTGATAATCTACACAGAGTCGCAAGCTGCCATCATGTTTCTTTTGGAATAGAACCGGGGACCCATGTAGGGACTTTGAGGGTACAATGATCCCTGTGTCTAGCATTTCCGTCAATTGTCTCCGGAGCTCGGTGAGTTCAGGTTGTTACATTCTGTAAGGCGTCCGGGCAGGTGGCTTCGTGCCCGACACCAACTCAATATCATGGTCCATAGTGCACCTAGGCGGGAGCCGCTTTGGCATGTCTTGTGGCATGACATCTTCAAACTCCAATAGTAACACCTTCATAGGCTCAGGAATGGGGTCGGAGGAGCATTCAATATCTTCAATGCAGAGGGTTTCCAGGAACATAGGTTCATTCCTTTTGACCCCATTCTTCAGCTGCAAGGCCGAGATGTTCTCAACGGCCATCTTCATGGGCAGGCACGAGATAATGCAGGGCTTGGCCCTATTAGTTCCCATATTTAGTAGCATGTCTGCAAAAGGTATATGCATGGTGTTGGTTTGCCTTAGGATTTCTAGCCCAACAATCAGCTTAAAGTCATCTATGATCACCACTCGTAGGTTGAATTTTCCTTTGTAAGGGCCAAGCTTCATCGGCACCTCCTTGGAAATTCCAGCCACTGGCTAGGAAGGTGAGTTGATAGCCTTGACACTGCCTTTACCTTTCCCTACAACCAGTCCAAGGTGCCCCACCTCAGTCGAGGCTAAGTAGTTGTGGGTTGCACCCGTGTCTATCATAGACCGAATGGGCTTACCATTTACCTTCATCTCGACGAATATTAAGGTCCTCTCTTGTTTAGGAGGAGTCTCTTCATTCGCCTTCTTTTTCCCTTTCTTCATGACTAGACGTGGGTCCTTCTTCTTACGGATACCAGCACTGGTCTCCGCTAATACCTCAGAGATGAAACCTACAATTGCATTGAAGACACCTACTGGTTCAGTCTGGTCCGCATCGTCTGAGTCGTCATCCGTCCCATCATCAATAGCCAGATGGGCATTCATCTGCGCATATGGTCATTCATTGTTCCAATGTGGTCCGCCGCAATGACGGCATCCTGAAGGAGGCTTTCTCCCCCGGTCATTGTTGTTTGAAGCAGCACTGTTGCTGCTTGAGGAAGGAGTTCTAGATTTGTTTGAGTTTCGATCTCCCCCACTTTTGCTAGGACCACCATTGCTAGGCTGGCCCCCTTTGAACCCTGCTCGGGCAGGCGGTTGAGGCCGGTCCTTTCGAGCATCCATTTGATAGTTCCCAAGGCATTCAGCTGCTTGGATCGCCTTGGGAAGGGTATCTACCCTTTGTCTCTGTAGCTCCACGCGGGCATAAGGTTTCAACCCTTCCATGAAGGTGAAGAGTTTTTCCTTGTCCCCCATGTCGAGTATTCTTAGCATGAGTGCAGAGAATTCTCGCACGTAGTCCCGCACTGATTTTGTCTGGCGGAGCTCCCGTAGTTTTCTCCTTGCATTGTATTCAACATTCTCGGGGAAGAACTGCAGGCGTACGGCTGCCTTCAGTTCTGCCCATGTCACGGGAGTATCTTCACCGGCCTTGATGGCTTCGTACTTCACTCGCTACCAGAGTTTAGCATCACCCTGAAGGTACATGGCACCAGTTACTACCTTCTTAGCTTCCTCCAGATCCCCAATAGCATCGATGTCATTACCCAAAATCCACTAAGGGTCGTGGTGGCGCCGGACACCTCTGTCAGGCCAGCCAACTAACTCATCAATTAATTCCTCTTTTAATGTTGTCACGACCCAAAATCCACTAAGTGTCGTGGTGGCGACGAAAACCTCTGTCGGGCCAGCCAACTAACTCATCAATTAATTCCTCTTTTAATACTTTAAAAAAATCTAAGGTTTTTCCTTCCATTTTTATAAATAAAAGTTCACTACTAGAAGTCAAATTTAAATAATAATAATTAGAACAAATCCGTTGTAAACCCTCCCAGAAACCCGGCGTCACAAGCACATGAGCGACTACTGATAAGAGAAGTAAAATACAACATAACATCCGTCCGGAATACAATGGACAGGAAAGAAATATAGTTACTAGAAGGGATGTTAAAAGCTGCGGGCCGCCTTGAATACTGCAACTCACCTAGTCCCCGAACCGTCCGTGCTGCTGCGCCCAGTAGGCCGCTAAAGTATCATGTACCTGTGCAACAAAAATGCACAGAAGTGTAATATGAGTACATAATCAACGTGTACTCGGTGAGTGTCCCGCCTAATCCCGAAGGGATAGAGACGAGATGGTGAACTTTGACACACTCTAACGGTCCAATAATCATTTATCCTCAATACACATATTAATCCGTGGATTTATTTTCTAATCCAAATAGAGGAAACAAATAAACACGTAGTTCTTTCATAGGAAAATTTCCCGAATTTCTCTTTAAAACATAATCCAAATATATTTAAGCCACAAAAGGGCAATAATAACTTAATTAAGTTCAGGCAGCAACACAGGCATGCGCAAATCATACCGAGGCGACGGCCCGATCCAACAGAAATAAATGTGCACTTGCCGAGGGTCGACGGCGCGCCTATAGATGCATCTATTAATCTGCCGAGGCGTTCGGTCCGTTCCAAAATAAACACACACAGACAAATAAACAGTCAGGAAGTCAACGTGGAGCAAATATCCAGGAAAGGTCAATTCTCTTTATTAATTTGAGAAAACGAAGCTTAAGTCTTTTAGAAAATCCAATTATTAATTTAATGTGATTTAAGCAATCTGAGCTATCGATGATTTCACATTTATTCCACATATAACATGCTTTTGGGTCCTAAACTACCCGGACAATAGCATAACAGTAGCAACGCACGGACTCTCGTCACCTCGTGCGCACGTAGCCCCAACAACTAGGAGCACATAATCAATTTAACTCACCTATGGGGTAATTTCCCCCTCACAGAATTAGAAAGGAGACTCACCTCGCTCCGAAGACTTGCAACCGACATTCTACATCCTTCCAAAAGCTTGAACCAACGCACAACGCCACGAAACTAGCAAATGATCATACAAATCCATTAATATATGCTCAACTATACCTTACAATTCAATTTACAACAATTCCTAACCCCGAACGAAAAGTTAACCAAAATGCCCCAGGGCCCACGTGCCCGGAATCCAAAATTTCTCGAAGACAAAGGTTACCCATGACCTTAGGAACTCAAACGTATGATTTTCTCCTAATTCCATACTCAAAATCGTGGCTAAAATCCAAGGTTATAATTTTCTAGGTTTTCAAACAAAACCTCAATTTTTATACTAATTTCCAAGCTTAATCTCATATGCAATCAATGTATTTAACTCATAATAGGTAGGGATAATATACCTTAATCCTTGACGACAAAAATCCCTTCTTGAAGCATCCCCAAAATTGCCCCAAGCCAAGAAAATATGAGAGAAATGAGCCAAATCACGACTTAAAATAATGATTCTGCCTCAGTCATTTTCGCTTCTGCGGAACTACTACCGCTTAAGCGGTTCCGCTTTTGCGGTCCTGGGCTTGGCCTCATTTTTCGCTTTTGCGCTCCAATCTTCAAAATCACTATACGGAGCTATTCACAGTCTCGGAATTCCAAACGGACATTGATAACACTGAAATGCACTTCAAACCAAACTTATGAAATTTCTTCTAACTTCTNTGAACGGAGCACTAGTACTCAAAACGACCGGTCGGGTCGTTACATTCTCTCCCACTTAAACATACGTTCGTCCTCGAACGTGCTGAGAACTGCACTAGAGTTGTCTGAAATCACTGTTTAGCACCTTACGCACCTTCCCGTGCTACCAAAACTTATCTGAGCACACAAGCCCGATAAATTCTGAATTTGTTCCCTTTTATTCAAGTAAATAAGACTTAGAGCCCGATTCCAACATCAGGAATCCTATGCTAGGCCTATTTCCAACATATGACCACCATATCAATCACTATACGCTGTACTCAAACACAACGGCATAACTTTGCTGAATTCTTACTTTGCAACACTATATCCACAGGACCACCATAATATTCTCTGAACAACTTAGCCAAAATCTTACTGATCCGATGCTCCCATTGCACCCCATGACATATACAGGTCTTACCCTAACCTTTACTATACCGCCACCACGGACGAGATGTACCGACATTCATAATCAATCGCCGAGTCAACAAAACATTAGGTCTACACTCCTGACAAGGGCCTTACCTCATTTTGAACCCAATAATGGTCTTATTTCTGTAACATACCTCGTTTAGCTAGATTGCACAGAATCCTAGATCAAGGGATCTTGTCTTATCCGATACAACTGCTCGGGCAATAGGCCACTCCAAACGCAACACAAACAGGAAATCAAATTCTGGAAGGAATTATCTAAACCCCGCACTAATACGGACTTCTCCTAGAAAGATAGGAAGCAAAACACATAAAGAAATAGCATATAGAAAACTAGACTCGACATTACACTGTTGCGGCGCGCAACTTGATCCAAATAACATACCCATGGCGGCGTGCCACCCGATCCATAAATAGATCTCACAGAAGGAGATTGCACTTTGAGCTAAATCTGTTCATTACAACAAAACATCGAATTTCGATCGCAAGCACGTTAAGTGCATAATACCATCCCTGAGGAAACACATAGCGTTATAGGCTACGAA